>JXSR01S035820.1:22309-36995 GCA_000969725.1 Ophiothrix spiculata
TTCGTACCTGGGATACCCTCACATCCCAATCCAGTCTTTACTCTTACCAAGCCACTCCAGGGGCATTGCACGCCATCGATTTGATGACCATATATCTTCCAGTTGTGACGTATTTGGACTATTTACTTCATTTTACTGTAGGATTTTGTTGGATTCAGCACTATTAGGGTTATTAATATAGTAATTTAAATTTAGAGTCTTGGTAAAATTATGGACATGCAAGCTAATATTTCACGTTGTATAGAGATGAGCAAAAGATGTATATACATTAGAAAGGCTAGAATAAGATTTCTTTCTAGCATGTTAAACTGTTTCAATTTGCTGCAAGTAATCATACACATCGGAATCAATAGTCTGTTTACTAGCAATATAACTTAGTTGTCCTAACCAATTTAAGTCATTTGACATATTATGCAGTGGTTATCCTACAGTTACCCTGACATCAACAATCGATCATGATAAATTGATCGGCAGTAAAATCAGAACATTTGTATGTGCTCATCAGTTGATTTTACAAATTAAAACTTAAGTATGTTTGATTGTGTATACATCATTTAATTGCCAACATGGAGTTATGTTGCTTACAATTGCGTGTATTGGGTGATTGATCACTTTTAATCAGTTAACTGTAAAGTTTTGTTTTTTATTAGATTGAAATGAGCAGTTGTTTGCTTGTAACGGAATTTTCATATTGAAATCAATTTGATACATATATTTATATATCAGCCTTTTAATTGATGTTGAGTTAAGAGGAATGATCATTTAGACGAAGTGTAAACTGTAATTTTAGTTGTTATTTTCATGGTGATGGTGGTTAATAAAGACCATACTTAATTCTTACCATCCTTTTTTATCATTTGGGTTTTTTTTCCTTCAAAAAAAAAAAAAAAAAGTGGTAAAAATAGGCATTTCCCTTCAGACCTCTTGCATCCTGAACACTGTTGCCTGGGAAGTGATTTCATAATTTGTCCCCTAAATCCCCCGTCAATGATGTATATTATGACCAAATGGATGGACCTATCTAGAAGGGACTCTATTTTTTTGCCTGAGATGACTCTTAATAGAGCTACAAATGATTAGTTACTGCCGGTTTTGAACTTTTGTTCAATTTTGTGAAAAAAGGGAGTTTTTTGTTCACGTTCAATTTTACCATTTGTTCGCAGTAAGAAATATATAGTCCAGTTGTTATAAAAAATACCAGCACATTTTTAATTGAAATGGAGGTTTGCCTATTTAAATGTCCACTTAAAGTTAACAATTCATTCATCACCAACAAATTTGGTGACCAACCGACAATCATCCCGTGCTCAATCCTCACTCAATTTAATCACCCGACCACCACTCCCTTAAATCATCTTGTCATACCTATAGCCTGATGTCGCCTTCATTAGACCAGTTCCACGTATGGCCACTTCGTTTTTCATTAATTGCTCTCATTTGTCTTGGGTAAAACCGATCCAATTAGTGGTCTGTTTCTGGAACCAATTATATCAAATATTCATGATATATGAGGCAGTGTTGTCACTTTCAGATGAAAATAAGTATTAAAGTATTGGGATGAGATGGAGGTTTGATTTATAGTCATAATACAATTCATATGGTTTATCCTCTTTTTTTTTTTTTTAGTGTGCAGTTTTTTCTCCTTCGAAATTATATATATAGGCCTATGCATATATCCACCTGGTCATTTTGGAAGAGTTGAACCTCCTTATAACAAAATCAATGGCGTGGCCAGAGGGGGAGTGCGGCTGCACCCCAATATTTCATTTGTAAGTACGAAGAGGTCATCTGTAGATAAATTTCTACCCCTGTCAGAAGTTTGAAGTCAAAGAGAAAATTGTCGTTAAATTTGAACAATGTCAGTTTTGAGTATAATTTGAACCAATTTGTTTGAAAAACTGCAAAAATCATCACAAAATTGAGAGCCATGATTTCTGAGAAATTGTTGTACAGAATGTTTGCGCACTTTAGTTTGTGGGACTTTTTTTTTTCTTTTCACTTTTCAAGAGATATACACGTTGAAAAAATTGGGTCCACTTTCGAGTCTCATTTAATGTCAGTTGTCGGTTGGCAAAAGAAATTTGCACCCCAAAGCTGACTAAGCAAGATGATATACTGAGATCGACAAGCTTGCACTTTAGATTCTGGACTTATTTTACGTCCGTTTTGATAATTAATTTAATTGGCATGGTGTGAAATTGGTAAATGCGGTGTTAAGATAGCCTTATGATAAGTCATTTAATCTGATTAGTCATAGTAAATTGGTATATTGGTAGCATTATAAAGGCTTCCTTCCATACAGACCAATAATTCAAATTCTAATTTTGATTTGACTTATCAACAAGGGTTGAGAGATGAATATTATGCAATTAAATGAATGGGGATGTGGACTTGAAAATTTGACATTGCTGAAATTGATTTTGTAAGTGATTCAATAGCACCATTTGACAGATACCATTATGAAACAAGATGTTTCCGTGTAAAATGGTGAATTTGATTTTATACTAGTAAGATTGTACATTTTTAGTTTGTACAATCTCAAAAGATCAACCAAATATTACAAGCATGTTAAAGTAGAACCTCATAAACACAAAATCTGTTAACACAAAAACTCTTGATAGCACAAAATGATTTTGGAGTCCTAAGTGTTGATTTCCAATGTGAAACGAGGTTGGATAACACAAACTAAACACGTGGGCCTAGCTGATTTTGTGCTAATAAGGTTCCACTGTATAAGAAATCAAAAAACAAAAAAACAAACAAACCGCAAAACAATGTTTCTTGACAAACCAAGAATTTTGATTTTACCGTACTGTAACCAAGGTTATCTTACGAAGATAAATGTATCATTTTGTTTAGTATGATTTAGAGCTCTTTTTGGACAGTGAGATCAGCTCACTATTAAATTTTGCATTAAATCACAGCAAATCCTCTGCTGGCATGACTCATCTTGTCCATCTTCATTTACCTGTTGCTAAAACATCGCTCTGTGGGTCAGTGGCCTTTTTATAATGTGATCAGTGCATCCATGATGCTGAATTTTCATCTGAAGGTACTTATTGATGGCAATGGCCTTGTGGTATGGGACTTATATCATTTGCATACCTTCAGATTTAGTGTAGGTATGTAATTTAATGCCTGTGATTTACCTAATCTATGGTGTCATCTGGTATTGTGTGCAAAGAATCGCATCACTATTATAGTATGGACTGTTATTTTGTTGTTTGGACAGCCATTTTGTTGTGAATTATTTGAAAGATCTGATGTTGTGGAACCTGAGTTCATTATAAAGAAACTGAGTAGAAATGCAAAGGGCCATGTTTTGACTACATAGATATCCCTGTCCTTACTGCATGGCTTTTAGTATATAATGTTGTCAAAAAGATTGGTGTAAGTTATATCCCTTTGAATCCAACAAGCCGGTATACCGACACACAAGCACATAAACCGTGTATCCGACGAGCCCAGTTTAGCAGCTTTTAGCACACATGTCGTAAACCCTATCTGTCTACCATCATGTGTAGGTGCACTATTTAATGATGTTATCTACATCGAAAGGCATAAATAAATCTTCGGACTCTTGGATGATAGGTCAATATACTTTTGCTTCCATGAAATATGTGATTTATTCCTCCCGATTTTTGTTACTTTGATCGCAATTTTCATTGGATATGGAATCGTCCATAGACTACAATGTAAATGTCGGATACATTAATTGACATAATAATGTTCCAGGTTTTGAATGCTTCCCATTTCAGGCGATTGTAAGATGAAAAATAAAGGAAGGGACATCAAAATCGAAGTAGGTAAAGGGTTAATAGTGATATGGAGCTTTCGAGTTGGACTATAGATCCTAGAACTTCAGGGGTCTATGGTTGGACTGGGTCTGGGATGAAGATATGTGTTGAATGGCCAGGGTTCAAGTCTCCTAGCCTGGCCTACAATGCCTACAATGGTAGCACCTACACTTGGTGGTTTGCCAAATATGGGCATTGGATCTGAATGGGGCCTGGAGATAATCAAGAACTTTCCTATCTGTTCATTCAATTTCCTTCATATTTCTTGATGATATAAAACTCAAAATTTCACTCTTCAAATCACAGCTAATCATACTGCAACTCTATACCCCTCCAAGCCATAATAAGTGTGGAAAGTGTGAATTGTTAATATTGTAACAATACTTCCGCATTATTGTCGCATAAGTAACTTGATATCCCCATGCCTGCTGCATGCATAAAGTACGGAGACCCCGAGGGGCCACTTGAATTAAAATTCATGTTTATATAAATGAATTTGAGTTCTATGTACTTTCTGTGAATAATAGTAATCTATGGAAGTGTGGCAAATTTACATTGATAAGAATGCACTTAAGTAATAAAGTGGATCATGAGAGCTTAAATGGGTCAAGTTATTGGAAGAATAACATAAGATTGGTTGTATAGTAAAAGCTTAATTTTTGTAATTGCAAATTTGAAAATAGGAATACTGATTTTAAAGTCTATATTGTGGTTAAATCTCATTCACAAAAGCTTCAACAATTGTTTTTTGGTGCTTCAGATATTGTAAGAATCATTCTTGAAAAACAGCATCACTTTACTTCAATGTCATGGTGAAAATGAAGAACAAGCTAAGAATTAATCAGCTTAGATGGGTCAAGTTATTACTGTATTAGAAGGATATTAACATGAGAGTGGTTTTTAGTAAAAGCTGATTTTGTAATTGTAAATTTTAAAATATGAATACTGATTTCAAGTCACATGATAGAATTTCATCCGTAAAGCCTTCAACAAACATGATTATTTTTGGTAGTTCAGATTTTGAAAAAATATTCTGTAAAAACACATGAATAAATTCTTTGCTTCAATATCATAGTGATAAATGATGAGCAGGCTACAATTAATCAACCAAAATTAAAATACCAAGAACTATAATGATTGCTGAACATAATGGGTCAGAGTTAAATTGATTCAACGAAACCAAGCATCAACTAGTAGCTGTTGAGTCATGATGATTTTCCAATTCAAATGATGATGATTTGTCACAGGTGACTTTTGATTACATCCATACGTACTTATCACTGTGCAGTGGTAATTTGTTTACACTTACCAGGTTTGTATGTATACAAAGTTTTTCACATCAAGTTTTGGATAGTTCTGGTCAAGGCATTTTTTAAGCGGGCACTGGGCGATTTTTACCCTATGGTTCCCGACTTTTTGCGCCCGGTGGGACAGAAAAATGAGACACAGGCGCCGCTATTTTTCACTACTGAGTCAAAGTTTGTGAAGAAAATGATTGGAGACAGAGAAATTTTTGGAAAGATAATGCATATTTATCAGACAAAAATCAAACAAGTTCTTCTTTTCTTTTTGAATTTCTGATTTCCAAACTTAAATCAAAATTTTCCTAAATATGTAAACTAAAGCAAGGAAAAGCGCAAGTCAGGATATCCAGCTCGAAATGCATGCTTACTATATATGTAATTTCGGAAATGGCTCTTGGTTGGAGATAAACGGCTCCTGGTTCTCTTGAAACTTGAAGGACCAGGAGCCGCTTTTTTCAGAATTCTGACTCCTGGTCCTTGTCCACTTAAGAAAAAGCTTGGTTCTCTTCCCTTCACTTGACCAAAAGCAAGAGTGAAGTGTTAGACAATAAATATTAGACTAGGCGTTCATAATGATCTCAAATATAATTGACTAAACATCTTTTCAAACTAGTTACCTGTCTCTATTAGTATCTCATTGACACAATTTCTCATCTCACTCTCAGGCAAATCTTTCTTTTTCTGGCTCCATTGGGGCTTTTACCTAAACTGAGTCATATACTCGCTATACCTAGCCCCTTGTGTATTAACTCAGGTGTTTGAAAGGTGTAGATATGCCACAGAAAGAGCACAGTTCATTCCAATCAAATAAATAGAGTGGTTCTGGGTTTTTCATGTTTTTTGCCAAATACCTGACAAAAACTGGCTATCTGTCCAAGATCTCATCTGATACCAATTCTCTCTTTTTCAGACCTTTCTTGGAGTACTCCATTGGGGTTCACCTGTAATGAGTCATAGTCACTATACCTATAATTGATTAGCCCCTTGTGTTTTACCTGATGTTTTGAAAAGATTGTGTGGCAGGTTTTGTTTCAGTTTGAAAACTGCATTTTAGTAAAAAAAGAAAAAGTGGAGTGGTTTAGAATGAGACACATTTTTATATTAAACCTTACTCCTGTGACCTGTGACCAACTCAAGTTGCTGGATATGATATTTTTGGATGTCCCAGAATTTGTTAACTACATACTGATAGTTAAGAGAAAAACTGTCTGTTTCAGAATTCATTATTTGGCACCGAGTAGAGAGAGTATGGTTGCACAGGGGGTACTTTTTGACTATTGAATTATGTCAATTAAATCCAGAAATGGTGTAATAAGTTTTGGAGAATTTTCTTTCTCACCAGTAGTGAAGTCACAAGTATACAAATATGACCTTATTTGTATTTATTTTTATTTCACAATTTAAGTAAAAACCTCTCATCCAAAATGGTCAAATTAAGATCCTGGCTAGGCTGGAACCCCATTCATCTTGCTTCTGCTTATGATGCAATGACGTCTATCGTAAGGGTAAGGGCCCGATATATATACTTCACATGCTTTATGCTTCTTTTTGTGTGGAGATGTGGTAATACCCTGCATACCCTTAATCATAGCAGAGTGATTACACTAGCAAGTCGCCAGAACTCCCTTTGAATGGATACAGTAATACCCTTTGTACCCTTAATATATAATAACAGGAGATTGGATACTGTATGATGAGATATAGTAATACCCTGTGTACCCTTAATAATATGAGATTGATTACATTGATAGTAGCCAATCTTATGACTCACTTCTGCAACTCATGGAGGGAAGAAACCTTTTTTGTGTGAAATGTGTGAAAAAGGTGAAAATAGTGGTTTAGAATGTCAGATGGATATTGTAATGTGTCAGTGAGTTGTTTCTAGGCTTGCCAGTGTCAGGTAAGCTTACACGTTTGTTACTGGCTGGATATCACAATGTTGGTTATTAGTGGGATTGGATTGAAAAAATGAATGACATGGGTTTTTATTTTTTATTATTAAACAAATGAAACTTGGTAGCATTTTGTACAATGCACACCTTCCAATTTTCTCAGTTTTTGTTCAAAGGTCCTACATGTTGATGTAATGGGATTTAATGCAAATTGACCCATGTTTCACTCTCTCTAAAATTAAAGTATAGCAATTGGCCGACATGAAATTAAATTGGAGATTATTTATTATATAACATAGACTCAACAAAAATGTACCCGCTAGTCAGACTTTCTATCTAGTTTTACTTGCTCGACTCCAAAAACACCTGCCATTGCTATATGGTCGATATACTAATGTCCAGTCCTTACAGGTGATTGGAACAAGTTACATGTAATATCTACATGTAGACTTAAAAAGTAATTCTTGCGGTTAGTTGTATCATAAGTCTATGATTTAAATATATATTTATCTTTATTAGCAAAGGTCCAGACTACCCTCAAAACAAAATGCAAGATCTCGAAGAGTTCTACTATGTACATCCCACCCCACCAGGGTCTCTTCTGTTGGGTCAGGCTGTTGCTTGATTCACTTTATTTACAACACTGGCTTATGCCACATCATTTCTGGTTTATGAAAAGTCAGGGGCCGATTTCACTAACATTTAGCGATGGTCGCTAACCCCATTTTGATCGCTAAACTCCAATAATGATCGCTAAATAGCGAGTATTAGCGATCGTTTTTGGAGTTTAGCGATCAAAACGGGGTTAGCGACCATCGCTAAATATTAGTGAAATCGGCCCCTGGTCTACATAATGTTTTGACCATAGTAGCAGCATTAAAAAAAAATAAGTAGCAAGGAGGCAGAAGCTTTCCAGAATCTGTATATTCAAGTGAAGATCTTGATCACCTTGATTGCTACGTCTACCCAAGTGATATTTGGGATCTGTTATGGAGGATATATTTTTAATGCACATTGATCTATCCCATTTGAAAAGGTATAATTATGTATTCTGTATTTGTAGCATCATAATAGTGCTTTCATTAAAGAGAAGTTTATAACACTAGCACAAAATTTCATTCATAATACTCATAACAATACTGATTAATAATTAATTTCAATATATTTTGAGAAGTTTACAACATTTTGAATGAATCGTTAAGTATACGCGATACCCCGCTTTTCACACGACCCACATTAAGTAAAAATAGGGACAATAAAAGAAAACAGATCTCTTTTTAAGATTGTGTAAGTTTAGAATAGAGATGCTATATTCCAACAAATCTACCATCCTATTGTGTTTGTCTTAGTATCAGATTCATATCCCCTCCAGCATTCTTTCTTGTAGTGAGTTGTTATGTTATTTTATCATTACATGGCTATAAACTCGGGGTGGGGGTATAGTGGCAGGGAGGGGGCTAAACTCATATTTTCAAAATATATGCAAGACATACAAAAAAGCTCAGTTCTTGATAATTGTATATATTAATATACGATTTTGAGAAACATTTTTATAGATATCATTTCTTTTTTGCAAGCAGTGCCATACTTCTTCTCGTTATCATTATAGCAACAGTCTAACTCTGCTTCTTCTTTTTTTTGAATTATGGGTATGTAACAGCACTGGTATGTAATTCAGAAAACCCTTAGTTAGTTTTTGGTATTTAATAAAATAAAATAAATGCTCAGGAGTTTATATATGCCCATAGTTTCCTTTTATATTCTTGTTTCAAATTTCAAATTGAGGTGAACATTGTTGAAAATCAGTGGATATTGTACATTTTCTATTCCTGCGACTGTACGCACAATATTTTTAGCGTGTAGTGAAGGGTTCTGCAGCTAACTGTTATTAACATTTAAAATGAGTATGGTTTTCAGGCTTCAATCCGCACACCTCTGTCTTCACCAAACCAGAGTACCCCAAACCCCTGGGTTTTATAACCAAATTAAATTGTGCAAACATGGTAGGCAACATTGAGGAATCTTTTCAGGCTTGAAAGCTATCTACTCGAGATCCATGCTTGAACTAGTTTTGCTACCATGAAATGTTTAACTGGTACATAGGTAACCAGTGCACTCTCTACTAGTTCATTCGATTGATCCAGATATTTTTTCTCACACTTAATTAAATGATTTCTTAACAACTACAAAAGTACTTTCTGGATGTGAGCGAGTGGTGTAATGTAGTGAAACAACTTTAAAAGAGTAAATCTTGGGCAAGATGAAGTTATTAATCATTCAAAATGGTGGAAATAGGCAATTTTACTCTTTTACCAAATTAAAAATGCTTGATTTATTAGTTCCTTTACAATTTTGGGAATATTCAAAATTAATAGAACATAGATCTCTACTTTTGTAACTCTTTTTACCACTCTTTTCTATGTACAATTCTACTCTTTTATTTACTTATAAACAGTCTAAAACAGTAGTGGTTAAGTAGTTTTATTGTTTCTCACAGAAGAGTAATTTCCGTTAAGACTAATTTCATAATGATAGTAGTTGACATTTATTGCTTACCCACTTGAAGAAGCTAATGGTGCTGGCCATCATTATTATACCATTTTTAGAAATCGGTCACATTCAATTTAGCTTTAAATCGCTAAACCTATTAGGTTTTAATACTCTCTAACAGCTACCCAATGCACTTAGGTAGACAAAGCAATCAAGATTAGATTAAATGATCTGCCCAAGGCCTTAGCCCACCTGCTTTAATGGGACTCAAACTCAAGACCTACAGATTTGGAGTTCTGCGCAGTTCTAGACTTGAGTGAGATCATTTTTCAAGGACTGCATATTTCTACATGTAGGCCACAGCAAAATCATTTCTAGTATTCAAGAATATAAATGAATCCATATACTGTTATTATCCATATTAAAGGAGGTCCGATTGCTTCAACTTATTTTCAAACTTTTTGAGATTTTGGTACCAAAATATTGCTAATATTTTACTCATAACCCGTTTTATATTCCGTTTTGGAAATATGTAAGAAAATGTGTCTAATTATGGTAACCATAATTAATTTTATACAGTAATGTATAGGCAGCTCTCAAATACAAAATTGCCCATAAAATCAAAACAGTTTGATCGATTTAGCTGAAATTTGAAACTTACACTTCTTTTTAGTGGTCATGTTTCATATGACATTGAAAACTAAATTTTAAAAAATTTGGACCAAGCTCCTAACATATTTGCTAGCCCTGTAACGAGTCAGCTCAATAAAATGATTATCGCAATGCTTTTATTTTAACACTATTTGTCTCTTTACTGCCCAATGACACACCAAATACATCATAAAAAGAATCACCTAAAAGATAACTCTTTACTTAGAGAATGTAAAGAGGAAATATATTCAATCAGAGCACGCGCTGCCTGACAACAGCTATCTACACAAGCAATTATAGTCATATAACATTTAGTCATCCTCCGCCTACCTGGTCATAGTCACTCACTGCTCACAAGCTCACGCATGGCGGCAGAACACAGAAGTTATCCCAAGAGAGAGGTCTACGATACCGTTACCAAGCTGGGATCAATTCTTGGTATGCTATTTGATAACATAATGTGTTGGGAAAATGTATAGATTGCCTGGTACTCTTGTGTCGCTAATAAAATTTAGGTTGCTGAATTCGGCAGGATTGATTGTCTTGGTGTAATGTTTTTGTGAAAAGAGGATGTACTGTCGCATGGTTTTTGTAGCGCTAATCAAATTGTATTTTCAAGGATGGATTGCTCCATGCTGCAGAGCATTTGAAAAGTGAATCTGATTTAAATATCGTTGTGCACTATAATGGTAATGACATTGCTTGGTATATTGCTAAGGAGTTATGCGTTGATGGGAAATGTGAATCAGAATACCGCTGCTGTGTGATCAGTCTTGTGTGTGGTGGTAATGACATTGCATGGTGAATTCAATTTCTACGCGTTTGATTGCTACTGTTAAAGCTATGAATGGATGGTATTATAAGCTTTGAAATATAAATCTCTTTACCTGCACCATAATCAATGCTTCGGTGTTTGGAGTGGAAATGACATTACATTTTAAGGCTCTTTGGATTACTGTTATGAAAATATGAATGGATAATATTATAGCAATCTATTGGTGCTTTATTGTGACTGCATGGATATAATTGCTTTAGAATTTGGTAATGACATTACATTTTAAGGTTCTTTGGATTACTGTTGTGAAAATATGAATGGATAATAATATAGCAATCTATTGGTGCTTTATTGTGACTGCATGGATATAGTAGCATTGGTGTATTTGAATCGTGACATGCTGTATTAACAGAGAAGTTGCTCGTGGATAATGTTATAAGCTGGGGAAATAAATGTGTAAACCCTGTCAGTGCTATTATAGTATTGGTATTGGGAATGACATCAATTATACTGCTGCTATTTTGAGTTTGCTGGATTGGATTGCTCATGTGAAGTTGTGAGTGGATAAGTAGATAAATTTGAATTCCATGATACACATGTATATTGATAAACATAAGGAATGTTTTAAAGTATCTGTTAATGATTGTAGTTTTGTAATTGAATGATAGCATTGGTGTATTTGAAATTCATTACATTGGGATTAGTGCTGTAGAGTTCTGAGCAGATAATTTTACATAGCTGCAAAATATAGATATTCCAGTCTGAAACAGTCAGTCGGCATAATATTTTTTTATATGTACACTTGTTGGCAACATGATAAGTTAAAAACTGAATAAGTAAATATCTAGATTAATAAATTAATTGATATTTTCTGGGAAATTGCCATTTGTGCATTTTTAAATCCAACACGTTAGTTAAAATGTGAGTTGGTGAAGTTTTGTAAGCAGATAATGTTGGAAAAATAAATCTGTATATTAAACATTTTAAAACTTTGACAGTGATTCAATTTACGCAGAGTATGTTAAATTGCTGCTTTGAAAAAGTATAGGGTCATTTTGGGGAAGTTCACTCTTGTCAGGGAAGTTTGAACACTCTCTTAGATTTCTGAAATTCATGAAAACATCTCAACATTGAGTTGTGCATATAATGATAAACATTTAGGGCAGCCACAGTTCAAGTTGGGTAAGATCATCATCATCAACATGAATAGTGAAAGAAACTATCTAGTAACGTGTATCTATCACAAACTTACCCGAAGAGTGAATTTACCCGACTGCAATATGCATGCTAGTGTGGCGACATGGTGAATTTATCCTTGGGGCAGTGAACATACCCAACCAACTCAGTAGAACATTTTTGTCTTTTTCCAACAAGTTAGGTGGTAAATATCTATTCTGAACCTATGAGGTGCTTCCTTAATATAGATGGCACCCCTGAATCATCCAAAATATATTGTTTATTAAACATATTGAAGAAAATTTTATTTTTTTTATAGGACTTTTAGAAATTGAGCGAACTTCCCCGAAATGACCCAATGTTAGATTCTGAGTTCTTTGGTACACAGAATGCCTTGGCTACAAAGATCAAGAATCAAAAACCCCTGCTAGTGGAGAAATTCAATCATCCTTATGCTATTATTTCAGGACTTATCTGTCTAAATCACTCGTGTTTGATAAACATTTCACTAATATTTATGATGTTGTCATGGTTACAAGTATTTTCTAAAGATAAAAATATAAGTGCTGTCCTGTTGGTGAGGAATTTTAAGGGCTTGTTTCCTTCCTCATTTTTTTTTTGTAATAGTTATTTACGACAAAAAAGGCTAATTGTATTGTATGAACATATTGTATACTTGGCATTAATTTCATTATTATGCATATTTGGTGCTTGCATACTCTATAGTGAGAAATCACACATGATTTTATCTTGAGTATATTTGTTTAATGATAACAAACCATGATAACTATGGCAGCCATATTCAATTAGCACTTTAACTTAAGGGATCTAATCATGCAAATTGAGAGGTATGGAAATTTTATCCTCGCCATTAAAACATGGGTAGGGTTAATAAATTAAAGATTAAAAGCATCCCAAACATTGGAAGATGTTTTTTCTTTTTCTTGTTTTTTTCATAAAAACACCTTTTTGTTCAATCAGTCTGTCTTATTAAATTATGTGGCAAAAAATTCTTCATTGCATACATACAAAGCCCACATTCAAGTCAAACAATCGAACAAACAGCTAAATAGATAAGAGATAAAATTCACACATATGTTTGAATTCTCTTAGATATCATATCAAAACAAATAGTAACTGTGTCATTTCCACGTTGCTGTGAAGAGGCTTTCAGATGACTCAAGAATTGAATCAATATTTTGACTAGAATCGACCTCTTCTTTCCTTGTTTAGATTTTTGAATTTAATTGCCACATTTTGTTTCCCATAAAAGTTCAATCTACTATTGTAGGTGTTAGTACCAAAATTAATGTGGCTGAAAGTGTGATTTGTTGGCAGACACAACCCCAAACATGATCATGAAGGTCTTATTTTTTGTTTGAATTTTTTATCTATTTATTATTTTTATAATTGTTGAAATTGTGATGAACTTTTGATATGCATGAATCAAATCAAGATCAATCTTGAGCTTACCATGATTATATTTGCATTGTTTTTATACACAAGCAGAAAGCTGTGTTCTTCCAAAGAGCTGTGTACAATATGTTAAAATTGTTCAGATTATTTATTTTTCCCTAATTACACTTCACAACTGAATGGGTATATCAATGAACATACATATTTTTTATCTTACTTTTTTTTTCAAAGATCTATATTAGGATCAAAATTGTAAAAATGACTAACTCTAGTCAAATAAGTCATATTTAGTCATAAACATTTTTGTCTCTCTGTTGTACTAATTTATCCATACAATTCAATGGTAAATAAGTGCTTTATTATACCATTTTAGAAATATTTGTTAATGAATAAGCCACCTTAAAGAAGAATCCCAGATTTCCAGACATTATTTGCATTCTGTGTGGTTAATGAAGGACGCAAGTTCATGGCAAGGACTGAATTCACCTTTTGTTGAGGTGTTTTGAAGTGGGTAATTTGTGACCATTGTCTTGACAATAATGTGTAGGTTTTTTTGTTCCAGTTGGTTACTTAATGGCTTTGGTTGTAAGTTTGAGGGAAAGTGATACATGTATAGCAATGGGAAGCTATGGTGGCAGATATATGGAATAGCAGTGATTTTGCCAAAGAAGCTTTGATTGAGTCAGAGAATTGTGTTACTTAATTGGATTAATGTCGATCTGATTTTCAATTTGATTTTATTGTGATTGATCATGATTTTAGGATAATATACTCTGGATAGATTCTTAGTTGACATTGGATATGGCAAATGTAAGTACCAGTATGCAGTATGGTCTCGATCGTGGAGGCACTTTTTTGTTGCGACTCAAACTCTAGACCTTGAGCTCGCAAGTAACCACTTCGGCCCAGTGTCTAGTTATATTGAATCATTACATAAGTGTCCTGTTTTAAAATTTGAAGAGGTGGCCTTATTGTGTTGATCTGTAGGAAAAAGCTTAAATAAAGTATGGCAGTGAATGGATGGTAATGGTTGTAGATTTTCCATTCCCTTCATGTATCAAAGGCATTAACTGTCAGTGCGTAAATACATTAGGCCTACAGATAAATCGACTGGTTTTACATCCAAGTAAACTTCTTCTTTTTTTTAATTTTCAATTTTAAACTTTGCTCAGCTTAATTTAAAAT
>JXSR01S035824.1:13737-27930 GCA_000969725.1 Ophiothrix spiculata
TAAGTAAGCAGCTACAAACAGAGGTAGCACAAAGCAGTGCTCACTCATTCATGAATTTGAATAGATCCAAATGTTTGCATTGACAACAGGAAACTAAAATACACCAAACAAAAAACCACAGAGCTATAGCTCGTTCTCAGAGGCCTCACATTAGACTTTTCTTCCAGAAAGTCTAAAAATAAATAAACTCTAAAATCGCTGGATAAGATCTTGTGTGCGTTGATGTCTCATACCAGCTTACACGACTGACAACCTTTCTTAGCTTAGCCTTAGTCACCAAACATTTTTGTAAACGAAACTGGCATACATTATTACCTAGATAATTAAGGCAGTTTTCACTTTACATTGGTGATGCAAGGTAGAACATATATGTGATGACTCACCCCGAAAAGGGGGACTTTGCAACAGAACACTTTTCAAATAAACTGGTGAAAATAGGCAGCAAAAAAGAAAATAACAAGAATTTCCGGCAGATTTTCTGTTGTAAAAATGGATCGCCTTGATCAATTTCAACAAGCAAGGTGTCGTTTTAAAGCTTAGAATATGCTGTAACAGATGAAATGATACAATCAAAATTGATATCATTTGCAAAGTCCCCCCCTTTCGGGGTGAGCCATCACATATACCGTATCCATTCATCCCAATTCAACTATTTGTTACCTGATAAACCCTTTAAACATATAAACAGCATTACTTCCAAAAGTTTGAAAAAATGGCATACTTTATAACTAACATATTATATAAGTATTTAAACAAGTTTAATGTCACCAATCAGTAAAGGCATTTAAATTGGATGAGTGGATTTGGTATAAGGTTATAACTTAACTATATTAAAGGGGCATTGGACAAAATTTCAAAATTTTATTTGTGGATGACTTACACTTTGTATGCTAGAAAATAACAGTCAATTACTTAAAATCTGGAAAATTTTGATCAAACCTACAAAAGTCAAACAATATTATTTTGTTTGTTGATCTGGGTATGAGGCTATTCTCTACACGTATTTATTGATGCTATATATCATGAAAGAGCCAAATATTTGTTTGTAAAACATTCCTTTTATATCATAGATTGCAGATAAATCAACAGAAGTTTAAAGTTTGCATTAGATCTCTTGAAAAGGCCAATTTTAAAAATTCAACTATAGAGGGCAGTATTTATCGTTGTCGACAACGATAATTAGAAATAAAAGAATATCTAAATATTTTGATATAAAGGGTTTGAATTTGACTATGAAATTTTGCATACTGTCATTATTACCGCTAACACTTCAAATGATGCAAAAATCTCAAAAATAATGGGGAAAAGTTTGGGGGTGATGCTGAACTTGTCCAATACCCCTTTAACTTGGTTTATATGTAGATTCATGTAATGTGTAAGTCCACAGCCCTAAATCAGCCCGACCCCGTCGTTCCCCGACCCGATAAAAAATTAGCTTGCCCTGACCGACCCCGACCTGAAAGGATTTTTTCTAGACCGGACTTGCAGTTTTTCATAATTTCCAGATCAAGATTGATATCTTTCCCCGACCCTGAGTTACCCCGAGTTTCAAGTCATTAAAATGGAGTTTAACAAGGATTGCGATTTAAGCTAAAACCGATTAGGGGGGAACTCCAAAATTTTCCCGGACCGGACCGAAACCGGGTCGGGAATTTTTTTCGAGCTATTCTCGGGTTCAAAAACCGATTACGAAAAAATGATTGTTGCTCTATTTTATTTTTACCCCGAACGACCTTTTGCGTTTCCCGGACCGAATGTAAACTTGTCCCGACCCCTAATTTCCATGACCCGGTCGACCCCGGACCGTACCGAACCTGAAAATAGCTCGAAACAAATTCCCGACCCGGTTTCGGTCCGGTCCGGTCCGGGAAAATTTTGGATTTCCCCGCAGGGCCTTAGTGGGAACAACACTCACTTTGGTCAATAGCATGCCTCGTTTCCTCAGTTGCCTGATGAGTTCACCAGACTTCTTGTTCTCTTCTTCCATAGCCAGCATTCTGTGTCTACTGGTCATCACTTCCTCTCTGGCATTCTTTAAAGCTTGCTCATGAGAGTGGGAACTGGAATGAAATTTAATAATGGGTATATATAATAAGGCCAAGTGAAATTAATCATTTGTTTCAAGTAACATGCTTTGAAAACATTGAGAAGGAAGGAAGGGAACAAATTTTATTTTAGCATAAAAAATTGTGCTTTCAAAATATCGGGAAGGAAGGAAGGGAAAATATTTTATTTTTTCCAAAAATTATATTGCTCATAAAAACTTCAGATATGTACTTTTCAATATGATTTTTGGATGACAGATATGGCCAGCTCTATTGAAAGCATAAATTATAAGTTGCTTTTAGAAGACTCTGATCTCACTGTGTACATTTTCAGGATATCTGATTACATGAAAGATGACGGTTGGACGTCATCAGTTCTCCAAAAAATTGCAATAAGGAGGCCATCTTTCGACATGTATCGAGGGAAAACTGGGGCAGTGAAGGAATATTCTATTTTTTCAAAAAAATTATACAATTTGCATTTTGGGGTGCATTTTTGGGGAGGGAAGGGTTTCCAGAAACAAACATATTATTTTACTTGGCCTAACGCAGGTTTATGTGGGTTCACCTTTGGACATGATAATTTAGCTCTAAAGCTAAAAGTATACTTCAACACAACCGTAATATTAATTCCAATTATCTTCACCGCAAACAGGCTGCAAATGAATTCACACTCAAAAACACAAACAGAATGCATCTGCAGGTGCGTAGCCAGGATTGCGAACCCCCGGGGTGCACAATAAAACAGCGAGGGGTCCAGAGAGTTGCTAGTCACACCTGCCTATATCGGACGGGTCGCCAAATGTATTATTACCAGTATCTGGGACTACTGCGCCCTTCTTTGTTGTTTTCCGATTCTTTTTATTTCTTTTTTCTTTATTCTATATTTATTTGTTGTAGACCCCCGGGGTGCGCGCACCCCTTCCACACCCCCTGGCTACGCCAATGATCTGCAGATGACATGAAAGAACACACAATGAAAGTTCTTTTTTCAACTCGGTTTAGCATCAACATAATTGGTTTTATGTTTTTATATCGATCAATCTGGACTACTCAATACTCCCAATCGAATATGCTTGGTGTGTTTGCGTTTTTGTCAAGTGTAAAATTCAGCTTAAAAAGTATATACTAGGATATCAGTGTGTCCCAGAATGAAGTTATCAAAACTTTAATAAGGCCACACAATTCAAAAACTAAATAACCCCAGCCAATGCAAGTTGGTGACAAAAAAATATGATGTGTGCACTTGCTTTGGTGCAAAAATGAATAAAATCCATGCTTTAGTTAATTAGAAGTGGGTGAAGCTCCAGAGGAATTTAGACACTTTTTCCCAGTTGGGAAAGGTCCTTAAATCCTGCGGTAATTTGCAGCAGAAGTATGAGATCAAGGACGTCATCTTTACAAACATTTCTGTTTTGTTTGAAATTCTTCTTGATGATGCCACAAGAGTCTTGATAAAGCATTTTTTGCGTCCCCCATGCTTCTTTTCGCATTTCCTTGGCCTTCTGCCACCGTGAGCTTTACATTTTCTGATATTTTTAAGATAGACTACCCATGTGATTGGGGTTTCTGGCTCCTGGAAATGCTGAATAAATCTTGTAATTGTTCCAGTGATATCTTTTTGGACAATCATACTCCCTTATCTTAGTAAAATGAGGTGTTATTTTTGCTTACAATTAATATACTTAAAACCATAGCAAACAGAGCTCTTAAGCGTGCTTCCAAGCGGTCCACTACATGAGTTTTCATCTTCTTGAGGAGGCCACCAAGGAAGATTACCCAATCAAACATATTGACATGATTTTTATATAAGAAAGGAACAAGGTGTTGGATAAGTAATATTGAATATAAATGCATTCATAATTGAAAAAAAAAATATTATTATGATTATGTCTGTAAAGATGGCGTTCATGTTGCATGCTTATGCTGCAAATTACCGTGGAATATTTACGACTTTCCCAAACTGGGAAAAGTGCCCCAGCTCCTTCATTCTCCACATAGAGATCAAAATACTTACTAGGCAGTCCACTGAAAATCTGGCAAAAAAAGTAGCTGCAAATCTATTCTTAAATTACCGGATAATATAGTAAAAGATAGCAAAATGTAATCAATAAACCATGTCTAATTGCACTTCCCAGTATTATTGACCCTCAAAATTCCAGGTATAGTTAATAAATTACGCATGCATGCGATTTATGTCAAAGAAAAACTAAATTCGACCTTTTTATCATATTTTTACTTTAGAAGCCATTTATTCAAAATCTTCATTCGCGACTTTCCGCTCATTTTGCCAGAGCAACCCACAAATAATATTGTGATAATTAAACAAATGAATGCAGGGCTGTCAGAGCTTAGATGTTTTTGACCATCTTTTGTTCCTGTCTTTGATGAAGTCCCGTGAATTGACATTTTGATATGCATGGCTTGTGAGTACCGAGGGTTTTTTTGTGTGTGGTTACTGTTATAGGCAATTTTTGCGCTCAGTAATTTTCGCACAAGGCTATATATCTGAGCTATTTCGAATAATTTTGTGCGCTTCAATTTTCGCTCTTGTGATTTTTTTAACATGCACTAGGCGAATTGAGCGCAAAAAGCGTGAAAATTAATGTACCACTGTACAGCATTGCATCGTATAACTTTGTTTCTTGTAACTGTTAGTTGGATGATATTTGTAAAAATGTATACAGTTTAACTTTGCATTTTGTGCCAATCAACCATCAATAAATAAATGTTTCACGTTTATCCACTAAATCACCTAAGTCAATCACCTACCTAGACATATACTGTCCCTGTTTTTCTAACAGTGCTGCCTGCTGATGCTGTAACTCGCCAATTCTCATGGAAAGCTGGGAAGGGGAACTAGAAAAAAGTCAGTTCAGTATTTACCCATCAGAATGCAATGTGAGTGGTTTCAACAACACAAAATACAAAAAAAATTATGATCAAGTTAAGAGAAAAAGAAAATGTTTTCTGTTTGAAATCAAAGATTACCTAGAATGTTTCTTATGGTCTTGTAAGTGGGACAAACGAAATCCGAGTTCAGGTGGTTGATGTCATCAGGAAACTGTCTCATTCATTTTGCTTCAACTAGGGTGGCTGCATGGCTGCTTAGCAAAGAAATGGTGTCGGACATGAGTGAGCTGATATCAGCGGTGTTGGACACAATTTCAATGTATTTATCCCAGGCTTTTAGCGTACTTTCTGGCGTACTGTATCTTGCGCTTTAATATAACGCGATCTTACACGTGCGTCATTTTTATATTCACGCATATGGCCGTGCGCGTTACTCCTGACGGCGCAGGACTTAAAGCGCACAGTGCTAGTCATTGCTAAAAAAAATCAATTTTTTGTTTAAATTTTGCTTAATATCTCAAAAAGTAAGTCGATGACCATATTTTCTATTACGATTATTTAAAGAACCAAATAAGGAACAAAATATATGTGAAAAAGAGAGACAAAAATAGAGCCGTTTTTTAAATACAAGTGTTTTTGTCTGATTTATTTTGATTTTACCATAGAAGTCAATGGTAAAAGGTGGTAAAGCATATTGTTTTTGAAATGGATTTTTCTCAAAAACTAAGTCGGTGACCCCATTTTTTTATTTCAGAAATGTGATCAGCACATATGAAAATACCATATATCAAAAAATAAAATAAATAGAGGAATTCTATCTGTGCTAGGCCACCTTAATTAGCTCAAATAAGTTCCCACTGACCTTATTGACCATTGTATTACTTGACTTGTGCCACGGATGAGCGAAATGCAATTATCGGACACGTAACAACTTTACTTAATGGCTCGAGAGACCCTAGTCACCCTACTACGATACTACCAACACACTAAATGATTGAATTATTCAAGTTTTAGTAAATCTATGGCTCAAAGATACATTCCTCTTGAGTCAACAATATAGTCGAAGTTACAGTCTGGCCAATATCTGTCTTTAAACAATAAATAAAAAGATATTGGTTTTAAACTGCTTTCAAATGCAAATTAATATTGATGCTTGAAAGATACCATAACACTAACCTTGGTCTAGCGTTGCCATCAGAAAAATCTGCACATTGCCAACGCTCTAATTTTGCTTTCAAATCCTAAAAAGAAAAATTGAAATTTGGTAACAAATACAAATAAACTAGGCTGATATTTTTCCATATCGTGAATTAAAAAACTATTATCTTGATGCATAAAATGTGTTTGTTGACCAGTCAATTAAAATAAGTAAAAACAAACTTGTTTGTTTGTTTGTTTGTTTGTTTGTTTTTTATTAGGCTGTGTAAACTTTTCTGAACAATCCAATATGGATGTCTCTATAGGGAAAAAATTATTTCTACTTTATAATTTTTTGAAAGCGTGTTTTAACAGTACGTACCAAGTTATAGACAAGTTTACAAAAACCTTGCGAGGCATACTCTGGAATTGCAAGGAATTCTGACCTAATAATTAAAAATAGATTTGTTAACATATCTATTATTGTACCAATGTTAAAAGAACATTCAAATACTTGTTTTTCTGGAATGTTGAGGAGTCTTTTTTTCTTCTTTTTTTGGGGGGAGGTAAGTGAATTGAATAAAGATAGCACTCATTTCATTTTCGACCTCTAGCCAAATCTAGCCGTGTTTCTTAGACTAGTAGCCATTTACTATACCTGTACAGAGGGTAATGAACTGAATATAGCACTCACTTCATTTTCAACCTGTAGTCTAACCATATCCTCTGTTCTCCTTTCTGCTCTCACAAGGCACGCTTCTAGACTAGTAGCCATTTACTATACCTGGGGAGAGGGTAATGAACTGAATATAGCACTCACTTCATTTTCAACCTGTAGTCTACCCATATCCTCCGTTCTTCTTTCTGCCCTAACAAGGCACGTTTCTAGACTAATAGCCATTTACTATACCTTGGGAGAGGGTAATGAACTGAATATAGCACTCTCTTCATTTTCAACCTGTAGTCTAGCCATATCCTCTGTTCTTCTTCCTGCCCTAACAAGGCGCGTTTCTAGACTAGTAGCCTTTATTATACCTGGGGAGAAGGTAATGAACTGAATATAGCACTCACTTCATTTTCAACCTGTAGTCTAACCATATCCTCTGTTCTTCTTTCTGCTCTCACAAGGCACGTTTCTAGACTAGTAGCCATTTACTATACCTGG
Organism: Ophiothrix spiculata; assembly: GCA_000969725.1. NCBI lineage: Eukaryota > Metazoa > Echinodermata > Ophiuroidea > Amphilepidida > Ophiotrichidae > Ophiothrix > Ophiothrix spiculata. The sequence continues at coordinate 20,938 of JXSR01S035824.1, forward strand.
GGAGAAGGTAATGAACTGAATATAGCACTCACTTCATTTTCAACCTGTAGTCTAGCCATATCCTCTGTTCTCCTTTCTGCTCTCACAAGGCACGCTTCTAGACTAGTAGCCATTTACTATACCTGAGGAGAGGGTAATGAACTGAATATAGCACTCGCTTCATTTTCAACCTGTAGTCTAGCCATATCCTCTGTTCTTCTTTCTGCTCTCACAAGGCACGTTTCTAGACTAGTAGCCATTTACTATACCTGGGGAGAGGGTAATGAACTGAATATAGCACTCACTTCATTTTCAACCTGTAGTCTAGCCATATCCTCCGTTCTTCTTTCTGCTCTCACAAGGTGCGCTTCTAGACTAGTGGCTTGTTCCTTCAACAAGGCATTGTTTTCATTTACTTCCCTGTGGGATAAATTATGATATGAATATAAAATATTAACCCAATAACCCAAAACTGCACAACTGTTTTCACGTTAAAATATCTCTGATAAATGGCTGCTGTCAACATCACGAAAACAAATCATCATAGCACCTTTTTCACAATTTAATACAAGAATGCAACAATGACCTTAGCCCACTTTTACAAAAACACAAAAACAGAAACTAGTTTGGAATCTCAGTTCGGGAAAGGTCATAATTCATTCACGGTAAATGAATTCATTTACCGTAAAGGAATTCCTATACTGTAGAGTAAATGAATTAATTTACTCTTAGCTTCAGATCAGTTTTTAGAGCAAACTATGAACATTGGAGAACATTTTAGAGCATTTATTTTTGAATCGATCCTGTTCCAAAAATTTAACATGACATTTTGAATTCTATCTGCCAAACATTTTTGAAAAATTTTCAAAAACCAAAAAAAAATTTTGCAGATAGAATTCAAAATTTCATCAAAAAAGTTTTAGGATAGGTGCCATTCAAAAAGAAAATGCTCTAAAATGTTCTCCAATGTTCATAGATTGCTCTAAAAATTCAATTTAAAGTTAAGAGTAAATGGATTAATTTACTCTACAGTATAGGAATTCCTTTACGGTAAATGATTTTTTTTACCGCGAATGAATCACGACCTTTCCCGAACTGATCTAGCTCATCATTTTGGACAGTTATTGGTAAACAATGTTACTGTACCTCATAAATATTTATTAGGAAACCACGAAATACAATTGGTCAGTTAAACCTGATGCGCATGACAGTATTTTGCCTACTTCCCCCAAGTGCCCATAACGCCCACGCAGGGGAAAAAAATGAAAAACTATCGCAACCCTACTATCGCACCCCCGTAATCATATCACTTATTAGTTGGAAATTCAAACGGTGACCGAGAAGAAGGGACATTTTTGGGTGATTTTTTTGATATGTTAACGCCACATTAAGTGAGATATTAATGATGTATAGTAAAACAAATACAACATGGTTTATTTCGAGAAGTACTGAAAATTCTTGATCCCTTGGTGTTGGATGCGTGTGACTACTTCCCACTGCTTCGCGTCGTGAAGTAGTCACACGCATCCAACACCTCGGGATCAGGAATTTTCAATACATCCCTCTATACCAATGTTGTATTTGTATACTATCCTCCTTGTCACTGGACTTAAAACAATACTATAAAGTGTTAAAAATGGAGCGCCCCCTCTCACCCATGACTTTTGATCTTTTGGGCTTATTGGGTTTGTTTTGGGTAGATATGAATACCCTCCAAACGATTTGGCTCAAAGATGCTTACTTTTTCTGTTATGGCCATTTGTTGAATTAAATTCAGGATCCCGAATTTAATTCCACATGTGTTAGTATAGGAAAGCATGCATAAGCTTTTTGTCAATATTTTGGTGGCAAAACTATTTTTTTCACAAAATACACTTGAAAATGCCATTAGATAGTCACATTCCTCCATTTTATGCTGTTTTTCCTATAAACCATTTTTGATCAAAATCTTATAGTATTGCTTTAAGCTCATCATTCCTCATCCTTCTTCTTGTTTAACAATTCAGCCCTTACCTTAGATATCTGTTCTCATCAGAGAGTTTTTTGTTTTCTTTCTCCAACTCTGACAGTAACTTGACATCATTCTTGACGGCTCTTGCTATAGCTACACTATCCTCTTGCTCACTAAGCTTAGATTCTAACTCCTGTCAAAATAAATAAATAACATATAAAGTATATTAAGTCAATATGATTCATATAATCAGTGTTCTCCTGAAAATCTTGATTAAGTAAAAAAAGTTGTTTGGTTGTCTTCCACTGCCCACCCCTATTTTTCAAAACTGGAAAAAAGTTTTTTTACTGTTCAAAAATATACCGCGTCTAATTTTCAGATTTTCCAAAAATGTTTTTTTTTTCTTTGAGAATTTTGATCTTTTGAAAATATTTTTTTAAGTTGTTGTTTTCATTTTAATACTGTTTTTAAGCTTGTATAAAGAGATTTTTCGGTACAGTAGACTTATTTGCATCTTTATAGAGGCCATAATTTGGTGTAGTTTTGATTTAAAAAATCTTTTTTAAAAAATCCACCCACCAACACTCGAGGACAACAAAACAATTTTTTTAAGAATTCCTCAAATTCTTAAAATGCAAGAGGTCCTCAAACTCTCAAAAATACAAGATTTGTACCTAAGGGGGAAAGCACGTTACTCGATTTTACGTTTTTTCAAATTTATTTTGTACCATAACTTTTGAACAAAGTGCTTAAAGTTAATAAAAGTATACATTTCCAGAAAGGAATTTTCACAAGGAACATGATGGTGATGTTGATTTTTGACCGTAAGTCACATTTTTTGAGAAAATCAGAAAATAAAACATTTTTTCAAAAAAATGACCAAAAATGGAAAAAACATGAATTTTTGACCTTATTTGGCATGTAAATCAAAAAATTGGCCAAATTCCTAAAAAGCAAAATAAAAATGACGCAACATCCGAGTGGGTGTTTTGAATTAAAATTCCCATTCAAAGGTCATTTTAAAAAAAAATTGTTTTTAGCTTTTCCCGAAGCCCAAATGGCCAAAAAATGTGTTTTTCTGATTTTCTCAAAAAATGTGATTTTAGGTCAAAAATCAACATCACGATGAAAATTCCTTTCTGTAAATGTATACTTTTATTAACTTTAAGCACTTCGTTCAAAAGTTATGGTACAAAATAAATTTGCAAAAACGTAAAATTGAGTAAGGTGCTTTCACCCCTTAATGAAATACGAGCGATGCCTCGAAAAATACTGATTTTTTTCTTCCAGGATAGAAGAAAACCTACATCCATGTTAAAATGTCAGGCTCACCATACATATTTTTTCTTTTAAATAGACAAAGGATAGCCCACATGTTTTTCATATAAATAGTCAAAGGTTTGCACACTAAAGTGGAACACTGTTTTGCCAAAACCAAACACAAAAATTGAAGGTTTGAGTCACAAGATGTTATACTATCAAATTTACCTCAGATATTTATAATCGTATCAAGGAATTTAAAAGGGGAATCCACATTTGCCGTCATCTTGTTATCATGCATGGTTGTTTTTGAAACTTAAACAAGCTAGATAACTAATCTGATCATGTCCATTTTGTATTGAAACAAAAATTTATTTTATTTCATGCGCACACCACCATGTCCGCATTTTCAGCAAAGATCTGTTGTGGCTTTTCGATCACTCAGCTAGACAGAGTATTTTCTCGCAATTGTCATTATATAGAGTCCTGTAGTGTCGCACTTGCACAAAAAATGCTTGGTATCATGCCTCACCCTGCATGCGGGGCAAACACAATGGCAGCCATTGCCACTTTTCTGGATAAAATCGAGTACAATTCTAGTACAAGATTGGAATGTGCACATTTGGAACATCATTCGAGCATATGATGTTCCACATGTGCACATTCCAATCTTGTACTAAAATTGTACTCGATTTTCTCCAGGGTTTAACGGTGGTCAAAATGAGTACCGCTTTCCCTTTTTAAATTCTTTAGCTCAAATACTAACCCTTATTTGTTGCTGAAAATAATCATTTTGCATTCTGTATTCTTCTACTGCTCTTCTGTTACTAGTGGCATCAATTCCACGTCTAGAGAAAGGTAAATAACATACTACAAAATTATCAATGTTAACATTAGTTGAAGCAACATCAGAAAAATTGCTGAAGTTAAAATATCTCATTTTTTGTAAATATCCAAGAACTGAAATTGCCCTTTTTTTTTGGCAAGCAAGGCTTAAGCCTTCCCCAACCAGTGACCCCTTTCCCTGCGTGCCTGTCTCAATGTTGGTTCCCCCAGTGGTCAGAAAACGACACTTGGGGCTTCAACATTGTATAGGGAGTATGGGGATGCATTTTCTGGAATACCTAATTTTTGCTCCAACAATTTTTGACAAAGATTGTAGAATTTATTACAACATACATTTTGTGAACAGGAAATCAGACGTCAGAAACAATTCAGACACTACTTGCCGAGGACAGAGAAAATGTGAGTGCTAATAATTAGTTTTAAATTATTTTTTCATATGGTGTTTGTGGGAAGAATCAGATGGATGGGATGACATTAGGCCAAAAAAAAGGTTTGACTTAAAGCTGATGAGTGATTTGAAAAGTAATGTGAAATGCGTTGTTTTTTTCAAGATTTCAAACTATATTCAGTCACACCCATTCTGTACGAATCGCATGCAATGCGTCGAATTCTGCACCGTCAGCATCATTGACTATACCTAAGCCTATTTTTATGCACGGGTTATTTCTGGTTTTAATGGCAACTACTACTTCGCTCAGGGGTTTATTGTTCAACGATTCATGCAGAAACATTTTCTAAAATTTCCGCAAAACAGCTGAATCTTTAAAATTACTTTCTCCTCCATCACTGTCCGATCACGCAAGCAAATCAACAACAAGCAGGAGGGTTGTTCTTCATAAAATACACAATAAATACAACACAAAGTCTATGATAAAAACAAGCAAGCTGGTAAAGTTTACTGTAGTAAACGTTGTAGTTACGCACACTCAATGTCGACACAAGAACACAATTTATGGAAAGGACGAATAGATGACGAGCTACAGTTGCAATCTTTCTCATACGAGCTTGCCTCAAGATTTTGGACATATCAAAATTGAAATATGAATTTGTTTTGGGTAAGAAAAAAATCAAACTTTCTCCAATTTTGGGGGATATAAAAAAAAATCTCTGCATTACTGCTTTTTCAAAATCGCCCGATTTTACAAATGCGCGCATCAACTTTGAGACAAACCTTTTTTTTTAGCCTTACAAGCCATTGTTATCAAAAATGTTTGATGACACCATTGATTAAATTCCAAATCAGTTGAATTCAGGGGGCCTGCTGTACTTTCACATGTTATTGTCATGAAGCAAGCCTTTCCAGACCATACCTTAAAGGTGCAATTCATGATTTTGATATGACAAAGACCTCCCCCTCGCCCATAGGCTACTGTGTTGTTATTACTGTCGGGCCCCGACAATAATTAGAAAATGACACATTTTCTCACTTTTCTCAAAAATGCAAGCACATATGAAAGAATCGTTTGGGGATTGTAACATATACCAGTTGACGATTCTAATAAGCTAAAAAACTCAATTTTGATAGAGGTGACCTTGAGGGTAAAAAGTGGATCATGAATTGCCCCTTTAAATGCAGATGTAGATATATCTAAAATGCTAATTATGAACCCGAATTAAAGATTTTCACTGACCTTACAACATACATTTGTTTCGTAAATGAGAAATTAGGGTTGTAAGTTCCACCACGTACTTCTAATTATCAGAATAGTACAAAAAAGTCTCAAAATAGTGGCTGATATAAACCCAATAATAAACTGAACTTTAAAGTCATGCTTTTAAGACTGTACCTTAATATACAAATATATAGTGACTTAAAGATCTCTGGTTAAAACTATGGGCCTGAAGTAGCTGAAATTGCTATTTTACTGAGGGGTGCAGCCCCGAAGTAAAATAGCAAAATTTTAGTCACTGAAGGATCATAGTTTTAATCCAGTGATTTGAAAAAATCATTATATATTTATTTTTATATCATGATTGCAGTGATTTGAGCCGTGCAAAAATTATTTTCCATTGCACTGCATGAAACAAACATGTGTGATATCATGATATAAAACAAATATTGAATGCCTTTGCACGTGCAATAGTACAAAATATATCATTCGGTCAAATTTGGACTGATCCATTTCACTCGGCTACGCCTCGTGAAATAGAAAAGTCAAAATTTGACCTCATGATATATTTTGTACTATTGCACTCTCAGGCATTCAATATTTGTATAATATACCACATTAATAAATTTTTGTTGTTGTGTAATTGTTACGCACTTAAAAGTCTAATTTAGTAAGAAATCTTTAAAACAATGCACTCACATAATACTTACAAGGAATGTGTGCGGCGTGGGTTAGTGCGCTCAATAACTTGTGCGTGTTAGCTTGATGCACGTGTGATTTCGTGCATAAAAGTTTCTTCGCGTATAAGGTAAATGTTGTCGGCGCTGAATAGTATTTCCAAAAGTGATAAATAGCAATTCCAAAAGTACTATTTAGCGCTATATAGTTCTTTTAAAATAAATAAATAAATAAATAAATTGCAGGTGATTTATAGTGCACTACGCCTCCCCTGACTTGTAATTCCACGCGGCCTCAGCACACTTTACAGAGCATATACAATTTGTTCTAATCATTGGGTTAAATCACTACCTGGACTCCCTGGGGCCAAAGGGCTTACTGCGGCCTACAATAATTGGCGCAACCCTAGCTTGAGTAATTCACACCCTCATAGAATATACAGTTTTCGCACACTCAGCTCCAGTTGGACTCGAACGCGAAACGATCAATACAGCTCATGATTAACATGTTTAGCAGTCTGAGAACTAACCGACTGAGCTAACGAGAACTATACTAGAAAAAGTACTATTTAGCCCTTTCCTCAATCTGGTAATAGCTATTTGAAATCATGTGATCGTGTTTTAGACAATCAACTCTGGTAAATTTATTAATGCGGTATATAATACTGAC
>JXSR01S035825.1:29155-42997 GCA_000969725.1 Ophiothrix spiculata
AGGCATTCAATATTTGTTTTATATCATGATATCACACAGGTTTGTTTCATGCTGTGCAATAGTACAAACTATTGCATGGCTCAAATCACTGTAATCAAGATATAAACTGTATTAATAAAATTTTAAGCATGTTGAAACCCTATGACATCATTTCAGATAGTTTCAACCATCTTGACAAAAACCCGCAAATAGTTCTTTTGAAAAGACTATTTACGGGCAAAGACTATATTTACAGGTTTTCTGCGCAATTTATAGCCACGTCACTTTCACACACGGACTTACATGCGCAACAAACTTAGACGCGCAAGCAAATACGCACATTAAACTATTGCTTGCATTCATGGTTATAGCATTTTGTTAGTGCATTTTTTTAAATAGGATTAATTAAAATCAGGCAAGTAAAAATTACATTATTTAAAATTTATTAATACAGTATATAAAACAAATATATACTGACATTTTTCAGATCTCTGGATTAAAACTATGGCCCTTCAGTGACTAAAATTTAGCTATTTCACTTCGGGGCTCCGCCCCTCAGTAAAATAGCTAAATTTTAGTCACTTCAGGTCCATAGTTTTAACCAGAGATCTTCAAGTTAGTATATATTTGTATATTATTCTTCATGCACATAATCCTTTGTTTCAACAAACTTTAAAATCAGTTCTGTTGTGGAGAGAAAGTTTGAAGTTGTCAATATATTTTGCTGAAACAACATTAAATCATGATTTGAAAGTTGTTACTGTGCCATGTGCCAAATTAAATTGCCTATTTGTTATAAATCAAGAATATGATGGAAGTTCTTCCAATCAAAATTCCAATGTGAATCAAAATTTCACAATTTATCATTCATAAGTACTATTCATAAAAGATGTCACTAAAATCAATGAAAAATATATCATAAATTCGGGCGAACTGGATTGAAAAAGCCTGTAACTTCAACAAAATGCTGGTTCAACTTTTGTGTATCTTTATGATTTAGCGCTGATCACACTGTACGTATAGAGGAAAAACAGTTACGATATTTAAAATATTTTGCTATGCATGTGTGTACATCAACAGATTCTGTTATAGTTCAGTTTTAATCAATAATATTTGATTACATACAGATTAACATTTGTATCAACTAGTGTGACCAGCGCTTTACATAACATATTTAAAACTAAACATCATTTTTTATGTAAACGCCTGCAGATGAATAAAATGAACGTTTTTCTGATAATTTATGGCACACCATCCAAGTCTCATCGATTTGTAGTCAGAATGTATCAAGATCTTTAACATGCGATACCGATTTGCAAAGAACGAATGATTTTAAAAATTTACCTCTGAGCTCAATTGTTGTAAATTGATCAATTACATGCAGAGAACCATTATCAGGGCCATTGGTAACTGTTAATACGGTATCCAACGGGTCAATAATGCTACCGTGTCCCGTCATGATGAATTGAATAGCCCGCGCTGTGGAGCAAATACTAGTGTTATTGATCCCCGCTACTCACTATAGGCAGTCATGGTGTTTGTGGTTTTACCCTCAGTGTGTTGTTCAGGAATTTACAACAATGGAATTCAGAGGTAAATTGTTAAAATTATCCGTTCTTAGCAAATTGGTATCGATGTTTAAAAGACTTAATACATTCTGACTACAAATTGATGAGACTTGGTTTGTGTGCCAAAAATTACCACAAAAATGTTTATTGAATTCATCTGCAGACGTGCCAAAATCATGGGTAAGAACTTATGACACAGAGTTTATATTGTAATAAAATGTACAGAAATGGTATGGTGTATATTCTCTCCAACCACCAGACCCAAGCATAGGTACCAAAATAAATATGTAAAACAGAAAAAAATCCATACTGTATACACTACATTGTATCTGTTTAATGTAATCAAATACAATAATGTTCCCAAATTATCATATCTTGTCAGTTATAATTGAAATAAAGTTTACAATCATATAGATCTATAAATACTTTTAAGGTCTGTGATTTGTTTATTCTGAACAAACAGAGTTTATTCATAGAATTTGCTTTATCTTCTTGAATGATTTCATATCACACAAGGCAAATAAGGTAATCTGTAGACAATGATTATCACCTTGTACAAGTTTCAAGGTCATTGAAAAGTATTGGTAGTCTCTGTCACACATCGCCGGTATTCAGTATCGAAGTGTTATATGTAATCCGATTATCACCCAGACATCTGGATCACGCTTTCTTGTTTTGAACCATTATCGAAATGACCACCACATAAAAGTATTGCACTTACAGTTGTCAGGAGATGTGCGTGATCCAGTAACTGGGTGAGTTACGTAATCACTTCGATACTGACTAGAGCAAAACGCCTAACGTACTTAATCCCACTATTGTTGTCTTTTGTGCGTGACACACTTTCAGCATGTGAAGCTTTTGTACGTTTAGGCTCTATTTGGGGATGTGTGACAGTCTTATCCATCATGTATGCACCAGTTAAATGCAAATGCACATGGTAGCAAGATAAACAATCTGCCATATATCTAATAAAGTTCAAGTGCAAGGATGGTATGAACAAAGACAAGGTTATCGCTATCCAGAGATTGTTCACAGTCTGGTGAAGTATTTCCAGGAAAAGTAAACAAAATAGGCAACTCCAACTTATCATACTGACTGTCATGGGTAAATGAACATCTTATTTGATAAATAGTTCATAAATAGTTTATTAGTATATGTTAGACACTGTCCTAATACTTTACATATATGGTAGTTGTGTGGAGTAATACCTGTTAAATGATATTAGCCAACCAGGGCATACAGGGTGTCCCAGAAAAAAACTTACAATCTTTGTGTGTAATTTTCTTGGATTTAATGGATAGTTAGAAAGTATGCAAAGGTTGCATTTTATAGCCCATGAATTGAACTTTCAGATACTGTTTGTTTTATTTCAATCTTTAGTGTACAACAGAAGTTATGATTTATCAAATATTTGGATGTTAAATATCTTCTGGTCTAATTTTACAATTTTGTAAGTTCCCCTTGAATGAAGTTCTATTGAGTATTGTCATTGATCTTCTCACTCAACCATAACACTGTTAACTAATTTGTGATGACTCACCCCAAAAAGTGGGACTTTGCAACAGAACACTTTTCGAGAAACTGGTGAAAATAGGCAGCAAGAAATAAAGAAAATAATAAGAATTTCCAACCAATTTTCTCTTGTAAAATTTGATTGCCTTGATCAATTTCAACAAGTAAAGTGTCATTTTAAAGCTTAGAAAATGCTTTAACAGATGAAATGATAAACTCAAAATCGATATCATCTACAAAGTCCTCCCTTTCAGGGTGAGCCATCACATTTATTATGTGCATGCTGTTTTATCTCTGTGCTGAATAAACAAATTTGACGTAAATATAAGGCAGATATGATAAATTTTCCAAGGTGACCAATTTTTATTCCATTCAGAAACATCCCTACTTTCCTGGGAGGGGGCACTCAAATTTGAAAGTGGTAGGTATGTCAGACGATATTCTGTAAAAAATGGACCTTTGAAACCGATTTTTTGGGGTCTAGTGAACTGAAATTTTGGCAAAAAATAGCCTCCTGAACTGAAAATTTTCACATTTTCTGACAATTTTTGTAGTTTTCCTAAAAAAAACAGGGTCAGAAGAACTGAATCATGCTATCTAGTGAGCGGCCTGGTGGCCTGAAGAAGGAGGTCTTGACCGCCGGGCATATGTATCCTGCCCACATGCGAGTGCCCCCCCCCCCAGGCTTACTTTATGGCTAATAATCATGATATTGGACCCGACAAAAATCCACCCAAATATTTGACAAAACATAACTTTTGTTGTACACGTTTATCTGATTTTCATCATTTTTTGACTCTATATTGTAAAATTATTGAACTAACTAATCGGAATTGCATTCATTGCATTTAAAAAATATGGCGCGTAATGCAGTTAATGCACATTACTACTTTAGTCTGCACATAAAAAAATGAGTTTATATACATTTCTGCACATTTGATTTAAAACTTACAACCTGAAAATATTCTATTCGGTTAAAAGGTAATAATGAGGTTATGAAAAATTGTTAAGTTACATATTAATAAGATTTGTACTTGTGGTGTCTTTGTATATGGCCAATGAAATCAGCCATTTCTATAACAATGGAAGATTAACAAACATCAATTTATTCATATTGAATAGATAGGTTACCTATGCCAGTATGAATCTTTGATGATTTTAGGTCGTTTATTATAAAAAATGAGGTTTCTGAACGTTTTTAATTATGCGGAAATACTTCTGAGCGGTAGTGTACAACGTGTCACTAAACTTGTCAGTGCAAACTTGCTTTTTTCTTGTCTTCAAATCTACACTTATGCATCACTGTAAATCAGTAACATTGTATTGATAAGGGTGATTTTTGGAAGAACATTGTCAAGAATTCTATGAACTCGTCATTGCAAAAAATTAATTTACTTTTTCAAAAAAAGTTGAAAGTCACTATAAAAATTGCTACAGTGGAACAAATTAGGAAATTGAAATGAGACAGGTACTTTAAAACTTTCTCATGTGGTTATAACCAAGGTTATAAAAACAATTCATTTATTTTAAAATATTTATAAAACTGTAAACAACAGAGATGCCACTGATTTCATTGAAAAAAAAACCTGAAAAAGCCATTAATTCTTGAAAGATACTCCAAAAGGGGCCAAAAATATATGAAAATGTTATTAGAGATCAGAAAAAAACTGATTTCAGGTTAAAACTTGAAAAGTGGTATCTGTAAAACAATAATCTTAAATCAATCTTGAAAAAGTTAAAATGTGAAATAAAAAACTGGTATGTTTCTGAATAACAACTAAAAACATTTTATGTTTTTAAATAACATGGTTTATAACCAAGGTAATAAAAAAACAAAGCAAAATTATCTGTAAAAGCTTCAGTAAAAAATTCAGTCTTAAATCAGTGTTAAATAGGAGTGTAAAATAATTCACATTTTAACATGATGATACAGCTGCATGAAACAAAATTGTAAATCTAGCAGGAATCAAAAACATTCAATAAATCAAAAGATAAATAATAAGGTTACAAAAATGACTTTACAGTCTCTTGTGAACACCTTGGTTCAGACAAGAACATACCTTGTTTTATGCACAGACAGACTTCTAGGTAGAGTTGGCAATCTGCCAACATTTTTTTGGCCAAATGACAAAAAAAAAAAAAAACACTTGAAAACAAAAGAAAAAATGATAGCTTTGATCACAATTTTCAAATCTTTGCAGGCCAAAGTGGCACATTGCTATAAGCCAAACAAACATTTCTTGGACAACGAGAACAAAAATACTGGGAGGGGGTTGCATTTACACTGTCCATCCAATTCTTGTTTAGCCTAATAGAATGTTTGCACAACAATATGCACTATGTACGCACTATGTACGCACACTGTTGGCTCTGTTATGTTGGTGGCAAATTTTGCAGCATATTTTGCTCCATTTTGTATCTCCGGTAAATGTAAATATCCCACTGAGATGATAGCCATGAGTATGAAATTGGTACTGAATAATAAAACAAGAATGAAAAGAGACTCCTAAGATATGGCACTTTGTTTCTGAATTAAGCTGATTCTAAGATAAAGATTATATGGCACAATGTTTTACGGATTACAGCCCACTATTCCGAAGGTTCGCCAGTCTGAAGGTTCGCTAGTCCGAAGATTTGTCAGTCCGAAAATAAAAAAGGGTTTGCTAGTCCGAAAATGAAATAAGGTTCGCTAGTCCGAAAATGAAAAAGGGTTCGCTAATCCGAAAATGAAAAAGGGTTCGTTGGTCTGAAAATGAAATAAGGCTCGCTAGTTCAAAAATGAAAAAAAAAGGTTTACATAATCAACAAAACTAGCGGACCCTATTTTATTTTCAGACTGACGAACCTTATTTCATTTTCATAGGATTAGCAGATCTTTTTAAATTTCAGACTAGCGGACCTTATTTCATGTTCGGATTAGCGAACCTTTTTTTAATTTCGGACTAGCGAACCCTATTTTCGGACTGACAGACCTTTTTTCAAATTCAGACTAGCAAACCCTCAGGTATAGGAAAATACGCTTTTGGACTAGCGAACCTTATTTCATTTTCGGACTAGCAAACTTTCGGACTAGGGAACCTTCGTACTAGCGGGCTGTTACCGTTTTAAGATTAGCAATGCTTCATCGAAAGCCATCTCTTGGTTAGCTGTAATTGTTCACAAGTCTTCCAATCTTTCTAATACTTCCTTAAACAACGCAACTAGCAGAGTCCCAATGTGTTCACTTGTCTTTGCCTTTCTTTAAAATCTTGAATGTATACTTATTAAGAAATATATAGCTGAGTCCTGATACAAAAGTTGTTGTAGCTGTAATATACCTGCAAAAAAGAAAACAAATTACATACAAATAATTAGTACTGAGGATTTGTTTGCATGTAATGTTACATCAAAACAATCTTGAAATTGAGAATGCCACTTTTCTCTTTTGCATGGGAAAATAAAACAAAATACTGCATAGCGGAATATTTTCGCGGGATTAATTTTTCATGATTTAGCCAGTTCTGGCTACTTCAGTGGGTTTTAAATTCGCGTTTTCAAGTTTATACATATTGAGGTCAATTATTTCGCGGGTTTTAAAATTCGCGGTTGACTGATTAACCGCGATGATTTGTGGATGATTTACACTTCATTTGTTAGAAATTAATTAATCAATTAATAAATCAGGAAAATTTTGATCAAAACCTTCAAAAATTTGAACTTTATTTTGTTTGTTGATCGTGGGTATTAGGCTATTCTCTAAATGAATTTATTTATGATAAATATCAAACAAGAGCCACAGATTTGTTTATAAAACATTTCTTTCACATCATAGACTGAAGATAAATCAAAAGAAATTTGGAGTTTGCATTAGATTTCTTGAAAAGACCAATTTAAAAACTTCAACTACAGGGGGCAGTATTTATTGTTATTGACGATGATAATTAAAAATAAAAGAATACCGGTATCTAATATTTTGATATAAAGGGTTTGAATTTGACAATGAAACTTTGAATGCTGTCATAATTACCGCTAATACTTCAAATGATGCAAAATTCTCAAAATACTTGGGGAAAAGTTTGGGGATGATGCTGAACTTGTCTGATGCCCCTTTAAGTGACAATAATGCTAGCAAGAGCCCCATCAAGAAATATTTGCCCTCTGCCTTCTCCCATGAAAGTACAGGTTTAATAGAAAGCACTATATATTAGTGAAATGGGTCAGTCCAAATTTGACCGAATGATATATTTTGTACTATTGCACGTGCATAGGCATTCAATATTTGTTTTATATCATGATATCCCACAGGTTTGTTTCATGCCGTGCAATATTATACAAATATTGAATGCCTGAGAGTTCAATATATTACATACGCCTTGTGAAATAGAAAAGTCCAAATTTGACCTCATGATATATTTTGTACTATTGCACGTGCATAGGCATTCAATATTTGTTTAATATTTCACACAGGTTTGTTTCATGCCATGTAATAGTATTAACTATTGCATGGCTCAAATCACTGTAATCATGATATAATACAAATTATTAAATTATTGCACAGCTCAAATCACTGTAATCATGATATAAATCACTCTATTTACTAGTGTGCCCAATTGTGTAAAAAGGGAAAAGGTACCACAATTTTAAGAAAAAAATTATTTATTTTGGGAATGGATATGGATTGTATGATTTGAAGCTTTAGGTTTCCTGTGTACCAATTGGAGCTTTCAGCATTTTTCTCTTTTTTCGAGGGGGTGTTTAGCATGTCAGTTTTGAAAGGATAAGACAAAAATCAAGGTTTTAATTGGCAATGAAGGAAAAGGTGATTTTATATTCCACGCTAAAAAAAAAAAGAAACATGTTATGGTACAATCATGCTTAATTTGTGTTACAATCATGTACTTATTTGTATCCCATTTTCAATAAAAATAAATAAGCATACATCTATTCAGGGATTTGACAAAACAAAAAAATTGTCCCTCTTTTGATCAAGACAGGAGTAATTAGCATGACGCACAAGGGCAACAATGAATGGAATCCTCCAGACGATGTAGGACGCGCAATAAATTGCCTGTTTACCCCAGATTTTATGAGGTATTCATCCGTGGTATCGCCAGTATATTTCAATGCGTAAATATATAAAAAGAAAAGTAGTTTTTTAAAATAATCAGAATATCTTTGTTTTCTGGGGTAGAGGTCCCAATCCCACGGTTTTGAAATCTGCATGTTTTTATATGGTAAGTAAGGGCATAAAATTAAATTTTTGAGCTTTAGTTAAAATTCAAGTTTTTTGAATGGGAGTTTCAAAATCTGATGATGTCATGTCCACCCCACAGCCCACAGCCCCCACCCCATCCCGTCGGAATCCCTTAGCCGAGCCTTCATGGTGGAACAGTGATAGTTAGAAAATACCAATTAATTAGTTTTGCTTGTCTTTAGATAATGTCGAAATTGACACAGGATTATTGAAAGATGCTGGCATAGCTAGTATAAACCTCCATTATTAATTACATTTTATTAATTTAGGATTTAGTTTTGCAAAAACTATACGCCAGGCATCGAAAAAACTACAAAACTAAACAAGTATGAAAGCAGCAATTTGTGTACTTTCCCCAGATAATTACCATAAGGCAAACAAAAAATTGTTTGGTTGCCCTCCACCGACCAAACCTATTTTCAGCCGGACCCAAACTTTTTTTTATTGAAAACAATGAAATTTGTTTTTTCTCAAAAATATGCAAAACTTACCGAAAACTACATAAAAGAAATGTTATACTTTTGCTTTTTTTGATATTCAACCTTCAAAATGTTTAGGATGTCCCGAATCACTACAAGAGGTGTTTGATTGTTTTGATTTGGATGTCACGGGGAAAGTTGTGAAGGCTGGGGCGGCCGATAGACCTAGCTCTCCTGTGGGAGAGTATTGAAAAAAAAATTGGGGATAAAAAACAAAAACGACCGACCGACCGACCCTCTCTGAAAAAAGCTGTGGAGGGCAACAAAAAAATTTTTTTGGCCTAATGCTTGCAGTAGCCGATGGTCCACACAATTAAACACATGAGCATCTAGGGCAGTGGTGGGCAACCTACGGCATGCGGGCCATGGCCCTTTTTTTTATCTTTCGTACCAAGGACCACACATGGGTTAGTGCAGCCCGCAAGGCCCCTAAAGAAAAAAATCTATTAGGTCGATTTGACCACTGTAGCTTCAAATGCAATATTCATTTTGCATGTAATGGTCCATTACTAATGGACCTTCTATCTTAAATCACATAAACATTTAAATAAGGCCTCATTGAGTCTAAGTATTCTCTAACGTACACAATGTTGATAACAGGATAATTTTGTCATAATAAACCAAACGTAAAGCATAAGTTTGAATGGCGTATTATATTGTATTCAATGTCGTGTCAAATTACTGTGGTGTTAAACCTGACAAGGTATATTCAGGTGTAAGCTAAAATTTGAAGAAACTTGTTTTGAATATAACAAGTAAGGAGAAAATGTCCCAAAGACCTTAAGATCCCTCAGATATGTTTTGGTCACGTCTGTCTTCAGAGGTGGTCAGGTAAACTACCCCCAAGCTCACACCCACATATACATGATATATGGGAACTAAAACCAAGTATGGTAGTTTTATCCATAGCTCCTTTATAAAATTGCAATTTTAAGAGAATAAGCAGGCCTTAATTTGAATATAATTTTGAGTTCTTTTCTTATAATATTTTTTAATAGGCCTATACTTGTTGATGCGGCCTGCAAAAAATCACAGCGTCATTTTTGGCCTCCGACGGTGAGAAGGTTGCCCACCACTGACCTAGGGTAAATCCCTCTGAGGTGCTGGAGCACAATTAGGCCGCAACTTTGTGCGGCCGGCCGCAACCTGGCCACAGCCTTGATTTTCCAAGATGGCAACCGAAGGCTTGATTATGCACCTCTAAATAATTTCAAAACATGAAATGAACATTTTACAATAATCTTGAGCTGAAATTGTGCTCCAACGCCTAAAGCTACTTGAAATAACGGTGTTGTACAGAAACATACTTACCATAATGCTTGCAGTAGCGGATGGTCCACATAGTTAAACACAGGAGCACCTAGGGTCAATCCCACTAACGCTACTTGAATAACGGTGTTGTACTGGATCAAAAACAAAATAGAACGGTCAAATTAATACTTAATGGGAAGATTTATAGAATATCTGTGCTTTCTTGACGAGAGT
The DNA here is from genome assembly GCA_000969725.1 of Ophiothrix spiculata. Taxonomy (NCBI): domain Eukaryota; kingdom Metazoa; phylum Echinodermata; class Ophiuroidea; order Amphilepidida; family Ophiotrichidae; genus Ophiothrix; species Ophiothrix spiculata. The sequence goes on from JXSR01S035825.1 coordinate 39,415, forward strand.
GAAATTGTACACAAATAATGAACTGCTTACTGAAGATACGAGCTGTCCCAGGGCGGTGAAACTTGTATTCCCAGCCAACAGACCAAAGTGGTATCATCCATGCTTAGATCAAAAGGTTAACAGTGTATAACTGCACCTAATTAATTTATGCTAGCCAATCAGATTGGCGTAAACGAGCCTGCAGGGTGGATTTGGTACAATAATCAGCTGATTATTGTAGCAATGTCGGGCCACTTTTCAAAGGGGAGTTTAATTTCCCATTCTCCCTAATCCTAGGCTGTCCACACTATGTGAGGCATGGACAAGTTTGTTTAGCAACTATTATATCAGCACTAAGTGCATTTGTACAATTTTATGAGCACCAGGTAAAAAGACGTGAATACCTAATACGTACATGACAATGATTAACTTCGTATTAGAAAAAACCAGCAATGCTTCAATTTGTTTGTTTCTACAAAATAATTAAAAGTAAAATCAAAATATATTATGCACTTGCTAAGTATTTGGGCAGAAAATTAGAAGATAAGCAAACATAGAAAGATATAAACCTGTTTTATTCATTATGTTGATTTAATCCCATGGATTTTAAGGGGAGATACTAGGCTTTGTATACCAGCCCGTGTAATGGCGTCGTCAGCCATGGAGCTCAAATTGAGGGTATTCGGGTCCACTCGGTTCCTGCCAAAATCAACTCTGAGTGCTGAGACTTGGTTACGCGTAGAGACAACCTGCGCAAATAATACTTTAGGCGAACGATACGCCAACCTGCACGCAAAGTGTGTGTGCGTGTTTCAATATTCATGCATTATGACAAGGTGCAATGCATCATCGGCAAGGTATCGGCAAAAACCCGAATACCCCCAATTTTGTCTCCACGCCGAAATAAAAATGGTGGCGTGCCTTGTATCTCCCCCTGTAAATCTATGTGCAATCCACATCTTTCATCAGATTTTAGCAATTCTGGGAACCCTCTCTTTGAAGGATATACATAACGTTACCCTCAAAGATGATTCTTAGAACCTTCCAGCAGGCAGGTGTCTCATCAAGTGTTCCCGCTAAGGATTTTGACTTTGCGCCAAAGCGACATAAAAGAAAAACTACATCTCGCCATTGCCAATTTCGGAAAGATCACCTCAAAAATGAGAGTAATTTTGAATATAATCTGAATAAGACTGAAAGAAGTGAATGTTGTGTAATTAAACCAAAACCCTATTTTTGACTTTTTGTTTTGGGAACCCCTTGCGCCAATTTTTTGAACTTCTGCGCCAATTTTGCGACATACGGCCTTAGCGGGAACACTGGTCCCATCTAAAACTAGTCTTTAATCAAGCCATAAAACATAAGGCTACTCTTGGTTCAACCATACACCATTTCAAGATCAAATTATTAGATCTGTCTATTTTGTTGGACACACTGATGTCACAGGCTAGACTCCTGTATTCTGATTGGTCACTTGAGGCTGTTCCATGTTACTCCCTGGCGTGAAACATCGCATTGGTGGTGAATGACAAAGTCTACAAAATTGATCTTTGTAGCTTAATAAATTTTTGTATCAATCCCATTCTTTGATATATTGTGCATAAATGTCTCCTTCAACTTTATTTTAACAATTTAATGAATCAGAGTGGAAACACAAAATATTTTGGAAATATTGGTTCACTCCATAGACATCGCACAGTCAGCTTCACACCAGTAACAATGAATGAGTACGCCAAATTCAACAACTGTGTCTGACAGAATTGTCCCGAGTGTGAGAACTGTCACATCATAAACTTTACAATATCCCTTAAGCATATCACCACAACATCATTACCATGCAGTTCCTCCAACATATCTGCATTTTGCTACATTCATCAGACTTGTTGGAGACTTTGCAACAAAGTTTTGGAGGCAGTATACATAAGCAATGTCATGTCAGAGGTAAGGAATGGAGCTGGATGCCTTCTCAGAGTCCAATTACACAATGAGAAATGTACTGTTAATGGGGTTATTTTCGCGATGGTTTTATTTTTGCGAATTTCGCGAATCAACATCTAACCGCCAATACAACACCCAGCGAATACATTCATTGTATGTGCAGGTCTATGTAACGAAGATTTAAAATGCTAGTTAAACACGCGTGAAAAGGTCGTGATTGTCTGGTTTCGTGGAAAATTCTGCTCGCAAAAATATTCCCGTTTACAGTATTTGGTAACATCTGGTCAAGTCATTAGCTGTCATTGTTTGATCAGTTTGTAACAATACCTTACATAGTGATGACGTAAAATAAAATCTACGCAAATAAGAATTAAGCTTACTTGATTTGTTTCTAAGACTTTGAATATAAGGTATTGGCTTACCTTGCTGATAGTGGTTGGTTGTAATTTAACTGTTGTGTGTGTCACATCAAAATATCTGGATAGAGTCTTAGGTGGCGGTAGAGACTTGTAGCGTAACCAGAATACACCGGTTACTAGCATGATATCACGCCCAATGATGACGATGGTTAATGGCACTGAAATGATAAGCGTTAACATGGGTCACATCAAAATATCCCTTAGGTGGCGGTAGAGACTTGTATACTCTATAAGCCTTGAAGTATGCAACAATCAATCAGACTCTGCTACAAGATCCACAGCACATTTGTTGTATTCTAAAACATTGTGAACTGGTGGTTTGTATTGCGTAAGAGACTAGTTATGATTGATTAGGATTGATTAAGGCCAAATCACCGCGTATTAATATATTTTTACATGAATTCTTCATAATTTTGGTATTATTTTGAGCTAATATTTTTGATAACACATAGACAAACATTGTAAATAAAAATCAGTATAAGTATTCAGCAAGATTTGGAAGCTGTAATGATTTGAGAAATATGGATTAATTTACTTCCCGTATGGTCATATTGATTTTTGTGCGTTAATCGGCTACTTGTTGCATACTTTACTGAGTATAGCGTAACCAGAATACACCGGTTACTAGCATGATATCACGCCCAATGATGACGATGGTTAATGGCACTAAAAATAATAAAAGAGTTACATCTGAGTTGTGGTAATTTTTAAATGTTGTTCAGAATGGGTCGCTGAGTAATCCTACCACTGACTGCTGATTCTACAAGGTACAAGGCTGACATACACACATACCTGGTATAAGACCGCTGATGGTTAACTAAGTGTGAGTATAGTAATGAGTACTTTATCTGCAAACGGGTCTATGATTGATCCTAACACTGACTGCTGATTCTACAAGGTACAGGGCTGACATGCATACAATACCTGGTATAAGACCGCTGATGGTTAAACTTAGTGTGAGTATAGTAATGAGTACTTTATCTGCAAATGGGTCTATGATTGATCCTAACACTGACTGCTGATTCTACAAGGTACAGGGCTGACATACACACATACCTGGTATAAGACCGCTGATGGTTAAACTAACACAAGGGTTGCTCTGCATAGAAAGCTCGACCACTGAATCAGCCATGGATCAATAATTTATGGAGCTGGTTGAATACAGCAATAATTTATTGAGCTCTCTGTGCAGTCTTTCTTTAAACTATTTTTGCGATTTTTAGATATTTTGATGAACGATTTAGTCA
>JXSR01S035826.1:1006-17518 GCA_000969725.1 Ophiothrix spiculata
TCGATAGACGATGAACGTTGCATATCGTCAGACTCTGAATACACCATAAGAGGGGGATGAGTCCCAAAAATGAGGAGTTTGTCATGACCTTAAATATTTTATGACCCCTACAACCCGGCCCTACAAACACCCCATTATTTTATGACCCCCCCAACACGTACTACAATTAGGTGCTAAACCACTTGTGCTAATAAAAATTTTAAGTCAATAAAGAAGCTTATATGAATAAATTGTATGTCGCAGCCAGAGGGCTTCAATTTTGGTCCTAGTTTTATATAACGGTAACTTGCGAGGAGCGGGGAGTTTTCTCTTAATTGGAAAACTTCTCAACGTCCCAGACGAGGGGACCACATAAGAATTTCAACTACTGTAAACCTAGCTGGTCCCCTAAAAAAATTCGATAAAAAATTTGAAGTCTGTTGCTAACTCAGGCTACGGTAAACCCCTTGCTTATTTTCAATCAGAAATAAATTTATGTCCTAAAAATTATATTTGGGAACAACCCTTCCAAAATGCCACCTCCCTAGCTTTTGTATTTTATATAAATATATTAAAATGTGATCTACTGTGCTTGGGTGACATTGCACAATATTGGTACAAACACGACAGTGCATTTACAAGTAATAGTAACACAAAACATTGCCGTGGGCGTGGCAAATATGGCCACCACATCATTAGCTTCATTTGAAGTTCATGATCAAGAAAATTGGCAAAACGAACTGAACTCGAGATTAAAGATAGTTTTTTAGGTTGGTGAGGCCATGAAGTGAGGAGTTTTTTTGTCTCCAATCATAAATTTAATGCCGTCAAAAACTTGAAAATACACACGATGCTAGTTTGTTTACATTTTTTACAGGTTCGCGATCCGGCCAATCAGAAAGCGAGGACAAGGTCAAAGGGCTAATTTGTTGCTAAAAATATACATAGGGAAGGTGGGGGAAAAATGACCCTCGGGCAAAAATGAATTTTATCCACAATGCTTGTTACTTAAAACTGGGAAAAGAAAAATAATATTTCCAGCTTCAAAAAATATTTGTTTCATCATACTAGTAATCAGTAGCGTGCACAGGAATTTCTGAGTGGTGGGGCACAAACATCAGTTTTCCCCGAAAGACGTGCAACAAAAAGTACACCCAATTTTTTGACGTAGCTTTTGAAACTGACAAAAATAAGTCTCATTAGTGCACGTGCCTCCCCCTCCCCCCTTGGGCACGCCACTGATCAAAAGGAGTATGGTAACTCAAAATCACAAAGTTATGTCAAAATTCATCAAACATCACATAGATGATGTGCTGAATCGGAATTTGTTGAATCTAACGCCTCTATCAACAAACATAATCTACGATAGGCCCAGAGTTCTGGATTGAGCAAAATGAACCACACAGGGTTGGGGCAAACCGTAATCATGATTTGAATGACCCTGGTGGAAATGGAGTATGCTTAACGCTTGCACACCTTGTGAAATAAACAAAAATGCATTTATGCTGCTTGCTTGAACAAGTCACTCATCAGGTTTAATTGGTTGATATTACTTTGAAATATCCACTGTTCACTAAGTTCATTTGCATTATACCCCACAAAACGGACTTCTTTCATTTTTTACAAAGCTATTTGTTAATTGTTTATCTAAATTCCATGAAAATTCTTTGAGGAAATTATTTTTTAGTATCTTTTTAATACCTGTGACTGTGTCGAAACAAGAGTTGCCTGAGGTTTGGTGGTCCGTTTTACCCCACCTTCCCCTACAAACTTGAGAACTTTGCGTTTTATTTGCTTTCAGATCAAGGTTTTTAGAACAGATGTTTCAAAATTTATGCGGATGAAATGGAGGGATTAACAACATCAACATTGTCAAGTGTATTAGCCTAAAGCATTTTCTGGACGAATATAAGTTTAAATTAATGATCTGGACTGGCAAAACTTAGCCTCAAAAATCAAATGCTGCAAAATGTCGTCAAACTGTAAGCAGTCGAAAGGCCAAGTTGTCACTTTTCAAAGGTGAGGAGAAAAAAATCAACATGAAGGTTTTTATATATTCATCCGGTCCTCAAAATGTTTTTCAAAATGTTCGTGTGGTTATCATTCCTGTTTATCGTGATCATGATTGTTGGTAATGGATTGTGGACTGAGATATGCAATGCCAAAAATATGCGCACATCCATCATATTACGGCAAACCGTCATCGTAGGTATTGAGGTCAAACTGATCAGTTTTGTCGTGACCTTAGTAGCGGCGCACTGCTATTTCTCTGATTACGGCCAGCCGTAAAAAATGACAAATTACGGCTAGCCATCGCGCTGCAGACTGGTCCATGCTCGCTTCCGCAGGTTTTTCTCCGGGTGCTCCGGTCTTCCTCCTGCATTCAAAACTGAATTTAAAAAACATCTTGGAGCCCTGTTAAAGATAAGCTTCTTTCAGCTTACTTGGTATCAAGTACCAAGTTGGGTTTCCATGGCGAAAGCCTAAACAAGGTGATTTTTTTTATTACCATTGAATTCCCCTATATGACAGATGTTGGAAATGTCTTCAAAATATAAGCATGTGGGGTACATGAGAACAGCTTCTTTTCAAATAAATGACCTTTTCAATGTAAAATTATAGTGAACGTAGCAAACAATCACTAGCAGACATTGCCAGGAGTACAGGGACATGCTAAAGGCACCGGGGGGGGGGGGAACTCAACTTTGGTTAAGATGGGAGTGTGCGGCCCTGACCTCAAACCCTAACCTATCTCTAAGGGTAATTTTTGAGAAAAAGGACACCCATGTTTAGGAATTTTGCTCCAAAAACTGGTTATTTTTCAAACTTTTATGATTTTTGACCCATTTTAGCAATTTTTCTTGAAATTTCAAAATGAGACCCGGGTTTAGGGATTTTCGGGCCAAAAATGGCTCCCATGTCTAGAGATTTTCAAAAGAAAAACTATCCTGTTTGGGCGACACGTTCCCGTATACCTTACAAACTATACCCCCTCTGCTAAGGGACCCTCTGGTGGGGACCAAAGGCAACGTTCTAGTGGAGGTTCTTTCAACCAACTAGATGACAAAAATCGATATATTCGGTACATATAACGAACATTGACTGCTTTTTCTTCGGGCATGGTTTAAAATATTTCCCAAGGTGATCTCAAAACTATGAATATGCCCTCAGCTTCACTCCAGGCATAATCATGGTTTTGAGATCACCTCAGGAAAATGATTTAAACCATGCCCTTCAAAGCATTCAGTATTTGTATACTAAACCCTGGTGCTTAGAATACAGACATAGCGACACTCACCATCAAGTTGTTTTTGCGGTAGATACTCTGCTGCAGCCATCTTTTCCCAGAACGTAATCCCCTCTAGCGTGCCTGACAACAATCCGGCTGACCTGTGAGATAACAAATAATTGAATTAAAGACGATCGTGGTTTCAATTTAGAGGGCAGAGCTCAGTTGGTTGTTTGTCAGTGGCGAGAAGATTTTGACAACACGCATATGTGGTATCAAAGCGTAAGATTTGCGCTTATTACGCAAAACACAATATACGCACTAGTTTTTACGCAGTCTTCCCAGTAAGTGCAGAAAATAGCCGGAAATAGTAACCAGAAGCGCCTTCAGTGATACAACTTTTTATGTGTGATTTCTTTCTGATTTTTCAAATATTCTCTACCTGTAGAATTTGTAAATTTTTGGGTAGTCAATTGTGAATGTCAAGTAGATGTCATTAACCTAACGCTCGAGTTTTCAAGTTATTGCCAATAAAAAGGAAAATGGTCGGTGACCCCCATCAATCATATGCATTAAGTTAACATAAACGTAGACTTCACATTCTGGATATTATGGGGGAACTTTTTCTGTCGTCAATTGTCGGGAAGTGTAAAATTGGCTCCAGGAATTGTCAGAAAGTGGCGTTTTGAAAAGGCCTATTATGTCTTACCAGAATGAAGTTCCCAGTGCTGCAGGCACATAACTGAGGGAAACTATTGGACACCGCGAGCCATCCTTGTTGAGAGTCTCAACCTCCGTCGCTGTCTGCCTTGTGTCATATATACGGATGGTGCCATTTTGCAAGCCTGCGTAGATGTAGTTGACGTCGTCTCTGTTCCAAGCACACGACCATGCTGGCACCTCAGTTTGGTATCTGTGAGGATAAACAGGCAAAACGGGCATAATCATGGAACCATTTATGGACCACAATGGAAATAACATTTGACATGCTTGAGGGTGCTACAAAAGTCTGCTCAGTCTGCTCATTTGTGCAGGATTTCTCCAAGGGAAGAGGAAGTATCTAGAAAAGAATCTGCAATGCACATACTGCATTTTTACTTTGTAGAGCAGACGTTGGGGTGTGTGTGCGGGTGGAAATAATCCAACTTAGCTACATGTATGTGGGAGCCCCTGTAGTCATTTTTGCACTTGTGTTATCATGGCTCAAATCTAGTTTAATCTAGATGTGCAAAATCCAGATGAGTTTAGGTCGATTGTGGACAAAAATTTATTTGACAATTTAAACAAAAATCCATGGTATGAGTTGCATTTACAAACGATTGCCCCTGCACTATGGACCTTTGTTTATAATAATGGAAGGAATGGAAAGCAACATTAAAGATGGTCAGCTGGGTCAATGTTAAAATCCCCCATTGTATATGACAATAAGCAAAAATACATAGTTGGGTTGCATAAACAAGTTATGGGCCCTGCAATATGAATTTCTGTTTACATTGTCTGATAAATTATTGTTTGACCTATAATACTTAGGTCCGCACTACAGTATTAATGGTGAGACTAGTAATTTTGATGGTTTTATCCATGCAGGCACCTAGCATTAATCCGTCTCAAATCTAGTTTAATCTAGATTGCAAAGTCCAGATGAGTTCAGATACTTACGTCTGCACTACAGTGCTACTGGTGAGACTAGTGATTTTGATGGTCTTATCCATTAAAAAGGAAAATGGTCGGTGACCCCCATCAATCATATGCATTAAGTTAACATAAACGTAGACTTCACATTCTGGATATTATGGGGGAACTTTTTCTGTCGTCAATTGTCGGGAAGTGTAAAATTGGCTCCAGGAATTGTCAGAAAGTGGCGTTTTGAAAAGGCCTATTATGTCTTACCAGAATGAAGTTCCCAGTGCTGCAGGCACATAACTGAGGGAAACTATTGGACACCGCGAGCCATCCTTGTTGAGAGTCTCAACCTCCGTCGCTGTCTGCCTTGTGTCATATATACGGATGGTGCCATTTTGCAAGCCTGCGTAGATGTAGTTGACGTCGTCTCTGTTCCAAGCACACGACCATGCTGGCACCTCAGTTTGGTATCTGTGAGGATAAACAGGCAAAACGGGCATAATCATGGAACCATTTATGGACCACAATGGAAATAACATTTGACATGCTTGAGGGTGCTACAAAAGTCTGCTCAGTCTGCTCATTTGTGCAGGATTTCTCCAAGGGAAGAGGAAGTATCTAGAAAAGAATCTGCAATGCACATACTGCATTTTTACTTTGTAGAGCAGACGTTGGGGTGTGTGTGCGGGTGGAAATAATCCAACTTAGCTACATGTATGTGGGAGCCCCTGTAGTCATTTTTGCACTTGTGTTATCATGGCTCAAATCTAGTTTAATCTAGATTGCAAAGTCCAGATGAGTTCAGATACTTACGTCTGCACTACAGTGCTACTGGTGAGACTAGTGATTTTGATGGTCTTATCAATGGAGGCACTAAGCATTAGTCCGTCTTGTCTGCCGTTAAACGTGACATCTCGAATCATTTTACTGTGGATGGGAACATACTGACAGCTGCGAAGGTCCATTGCACTGATCTACAAAAACAAGACCCAGATAGAAATGAATAGTCTGGAAATAAATTCAAGGTGGTTTCAGAGTAGCTGTCATTGCAGCAGACGACCAAGCTTGTAGTTTCGGCACACGACCAAGCAATTTTGAGTTGTCGTAATGTAGAACGACACATTTACATATTGCCGCGATGGTCTGTCGCAAGAAAAGTTGAAATTATTCCAACTCAAAATATTGTGTTGTTTCGACCATCAGGACAGGGTAATCGATACATTGGCTTGTTGTGCTTGCTGCAAAAATTTCCAGATGTGACAAGGTCGAGTTTTACAGACTTAAACATTTTGACATCATGCCGGTCATGCGACCACCACGATACACATTCTGAAACAAGCTTCATCCGGATTGTTCAAACTTGACAAAGTACTAATACAAATATATATTCAACATTTTTTTCAGAGTCTTTTGTTTTCTCCATACTGGCATTGTTGTGAGGCATTTCTTAGTAATTCACTGCTGTGAGGTAGACAAACAATAACCTATCACAGAACATGTTGCTAAAGAAAACCTCATAATAATGGCTGGGATGAGGCTAAAGTAATAGACTTGGTATCAGTGTTCCAGCTAAGGTTTTTGACCTTATGCCAGTTCAAGCAAATTTGACAAAGTTGGAGAAGTGCTTTTGCCAAAACCACGGGCTGAGGCTAAAATTGGCCAAATAAAACAAGGAAATACAGGCTTGCCAACATTAGAAAGTCAAAAACCCTACTCATCTCCTGGACTCGACCCAAATCGGGGGGGTGCGGGCGAGTCCGGCACGAGTCGAGTCCCCCCCCCCCCGGCGAAGATAATGAGTTTTAAGGTCTTCATGAGCTACAATTTTTAACAAAATGCTAAGAAAGTGACAACATCAATCTTGTGCATATGAAGTATGCATGGCTAGGGTCCACCTTAGGGGCATGGTAGCCTGGTTCAAGGGCCCCCTTAAAGGCTCTAGAGGGGTCCAGGGTCAATGTCCGGTAGGGGTTGAGGGGCAAAGCCCAACCCACCAGCCTGAGAGCTTCTGCACATCTACCACCACAGGAGAGGCCATTTCAATAGGGTAAAATAAAATAATTGTAATATGTTTTACTCATGAGTATAAGCAAGTCCAAAAAAAAGGAAAGGTTTGACATTTATGGCCCCCTGCAAGGGCCCAAGTCCTGCTCATGGGCACCAGCTGGGGTCCACACTACTCCCGGGGGTCACTTTTTTAAAAGTTGATGTAGTTGTAAAGGAGCAATAGACATTAACATGAGTTAATGCATTTATTTAAAAACTTGTACCGTTTACGAGATACAGGGCTTTTTGTATCCCATATTACTATACTTTTGTACACAAAAGTACATTTTAAAATTGACCTACTGACCTTACGGTAGGTCACAGTTGACTGATTTTATGATGGGTTATCAAAATATAATAATTTAATCAATTTTAGCATTCTTTTTTTTTTGAGGGGGAATCATGACCTCCCCCACCCCCACCCCTCATTTACATATGTCCAACTCACACTATCATTTCTCATGGTGTAAGCACATCAGCACCAGTGGCATAACAGTCGCCAATTGGTGCACCTATATTAATAGGGAACCCTGACCCGTTTTTGATTCTAAGATGTCATTGAAGATTTTTTAAGAAGTGTTGAGTGTGTTGAAGTCAATGTAAGAAGCTGGGAACCACCAATAAAATAGAAGAAGAATGGTGGCGACTTTTTAAGATTTTGGCTCAAATATGTGTTCCAAGAGCATAAATATGTATTCAATACATGTACCTTTGTGACTTTCCTAGTCTTTATTCACGGCTTTTTTGAGATTTTGGCCCAAATATATGCCACAAGAGCATTAACATTGGCGACTTTTCCTTATATTTTATCTTTTCTTTTTATTGTCAGAAATGCAAAAATCGTACTAATACGATTTTTTGCTGACTAAAAGTGTAAAAATCGTAACAAATATGATAAAATCGTACTAGTTGGCAAGCCTGGAAATATAATCTTTTTTACACATTTTCAGAAACGTGTTGCGCCAATTTTCATGGCTCCTGCACCAATGGTCGTGCCATATATTCAGCCTTAGCAGGAACACTGCTTGGTATCTGATAGTACAACTTGTTTGTTAGAGGAAACTATCTGGAGCAGAAGTAAAGCAAGAAGAACCATGAATAGGGATGAGGGGGTGTACAAGCTTGATCCTACCTAGGGTCAGATTTATTTATTTAAACAAGCACCTTTTAAGTGTGGCTATGACAACATCTAGCCAGATGGTGTTTTAAGTACTTCCCATAATTAAATGTCGGTGCTTATATAGCGCTTTTCCAGAATTGATCAAAGCGCTTTACATTTATTCCGTTACCAATAGAATATAACCAACTTACGCGGCTGCCTTACAAACACGGCGCCTATTGAGTATATTCCTAGTAACTACCCATGATAACGCTTGGGTCGACGGAGCAATTAGGATTAAATGTCTTGCCCAAGGACATAACCCGTTGGCCGTAGCGGGGCTCGAACTCACGACCTACTGATTCGCAGTCCTGCTCTGTTCCACTAGACCACACGAGCTCCCTTCTAAATTTGAAATCAATAGTTCAAAAACAGCCCACAGTGAGATCAATTTCCCATTGAAATCTGGCACACTACATTTATTAGTGAAGCGATGGGTATATTAAAATTACCTTGTGAAAGGTCATACTTTAAGCTTATTGAATATGTAAACAAATCTTTGGTCGCTAAAAGTTTTCACACCTATAATAAAGTGTGAAATTTAACATTTTTCCCATACAAATACACAGCAGTAGTAATTTGACTACGCTGAACATTCCATTAGTTCATTCTTGCTCACTGAGCTGTTATATTTGGATTTGTACTTCAGAACTTTAATATCAAACAATTAAGTTGCCATATTTGAACTTTACACAAATTTTTGCACTTTTGATTTGGAAAAATCTACCTTATTATAACGTTCAAAATCACGGGTTCCCTTTCTTCCTATGTTCTTTCCCTTTCATTTCCCCCTGGGTAAGATAAATTCCAGTGAGAACCTCTTCCAAGGAGCATTGCCCCCCCACCTCCTTACCAACCAGGGCGCATGTACACAATACTGCCCCACCAAGTAAAAACGCAGTACTTGCATTTATAAATCATAGCAGATCCATCCTATTAGTGTGCAATTTCGCTTCAAATCACTCACATGCTAGAAAGTTGTATGTACATATGTATGATGAAGTAGATACTGCCTTTAGTCATGAAAGAGAATTGATCGTCTGCTCATTTTGTGCAAGATTACCAAAGGGAAAAGAAAGTAACTTGCATTTGATTTGCAATGCACATACTGCATTTTTACTTGTGTGGGGCAGAATATGACTTACCTTTTTTACTCCAAAGCCAGCAAAGAGATGGTTTGTCGACGGCATGGAAACGATTAAACTGAAATTAGCATTGTCAAACGACAGCACTCTACACCCGCCATTCTAGAACGATAACATAACACAGTATATACTAAAGGGCTGAAGTATACACATCTAAAAATTTAAGGCTAGTGCTAACTAATCATTTTTGGAAAAGTTTTTGCTCTTTAACAAAACAACGGATAATTCAATTCAGCCATGAAAGTAACCATTTCTAGCAATAGAGAGACATGTCATGAGGAACACAGCAGCGGAAATTTAGGCCAAAATACTTATTTTTCATACCAACAATTTCTGAAAAGACAAACGAAAATTTGCAATAGTAAAATTTTGAACTAACTTATTCTTAAGAATCTAGAAACAAATGTTCTGGATAGTTTTCTCACATCTTTCATATTTATCTTATTTTTGACATTTTGCTAACAACAAGTCAAAGATAGTCATTTTGCCATAAAAAATGAGCAAAAATTGCCATTTTGACCTCGTTTTGGAACATTTCGAAAAATAAGATGAAAATTTAAAAAAAATCGACACTTACAATTTTATTCTAGATTCTAAAAGTAAATATTTCCAAATTTTTACTTAAAGGCAAATTTTGATTGAGAATCCGCATGGGTGATGATTTTTTCAGTAAGAAACCTGTCCGGTTTCAAGTTTTTGTTGAAAAGAAAACACTTCTTTAGTAAAATTTTTTTATCAAATTGGCTACTTTGTGTTAAAATATCAAATACAAAAATGAAATGCGCAAATATATGACGCCAAAACGAAATGCGCGCGGCGCACGGGAAACAAACTTGTTTTTTGTTTTTGCCTTACATACTCGTACTTTCCAGCTGAAATTTAATTTGGAACGATAGGATGCAGTTGGAACTGCTGCTAAATTGTTAAAATTATGGATTTTTTAGATGCACATGATACGAAAAATGTGTTGGAAACACATTAATTTATATATGCACATTGGCAAAATGTTCAAATTGCTCTGAGCAAATTTTATTTTGCACTTGTTCAAGAAAAAGCCCTATAAAATTGAATACTGAAAAGATATGTGGTATCTTAAATGAAATAGTCCATCTAATTAGTCCATCAGTATTTATCCATGATTTTTTTGTAGTTTTCTTGTGTATCGTGACATGGCTTATCACTGACCGAAGTTCCACGAAAAAACTGGTCATGAAAGCGCCCCCTAGTGACCTTATACATGCAAGTGTTAATGTCTCACCTGTGAAATCATGATGGATTTATCCAGTACATACTGCCCTTGGATGATACCCTTGTTTTCTTTCCCAGCTGCTTGACTACTGCCTGGAGCATTTGCTGAACTGGCACCAAAAGTAAAACTAGAATGTATGATAGAATAAGAAGAGAGGGGAATATGTGCAAAGTTTTATTATTTTTCTTTGATTTCTTGATTTGTTCACAATTTGGTCTGGATGAAAATATGCAATCTTTGCATTTTATTGTTATATACTGTTATATATATTGATAAAATGAATAATGATTTTGTGGTTGAAAATGCATTTTTGGCCTACATACAATCAATTTGGATTGTACGCTTAATGAAGTATGATCTCCTGAGGCTACAAACGTGTTGACACCTTTTTCCTTGAAATTGGCTAAAGATGAGGCAGTGCAGGGCGTAAAAAAATGGGGTTGGGTGGGGTCTGAATCAGAGGAGGGTGGCCGTGGCAACTATTGCATGGTTGCCGTTCCGATCATAGACCATGCATAGACAATACCCGGCTGCGTCATGTCCTATACTGCCTCTAGTAAGCCATTGGAAACATCGTGCAAAAAAATACAACTTCGGGATCGCGTGGGATGGCAGCTAAAATTACATTCCTTATCGGTAAAAAATATGATAAAATCTATAAAAAGTGGGTTCACGCGTGAACCCCAGCGGATTTAGAGTAATCCCTCAGCCTAAATGAAGTGAATCGTGTCCTATGCCGCCTGGTCTGAATAGCTTCAGTTGCTTAGCCTCCTCCACAGACCTACCTCATCACACGCTAGAGACCGACATCAGAGATCCACCCCACTATACTTCCAGGTCAACACCAAATAGACGGGCCTCATCACATAGTGAATTGATACAGATAACCGTGTGCGTAGCTGAGCACAGCACAAATACAGGAGACGCAGCGCACTTTGTAGATGCGACTTGCGAGTCGGTATCTGCGGCGAGCGTGTAACTGGGATTACGTTTACTTGCGGATGAGGAAAAGCCTCATAATTCCCGCCTATTATAAGTGTTGATCAAAGTATACAGCTAAAGGCCAAACAATAATTTATTGGACAGTGTATATAAAAATCCAGAGTGCAGGGCACATTATTTGTAAAGCAGTCCCTGCATGGATTTTTGTTTAAATTGTCCAATAAAAAAATATTTATTTTGCCTCTAGTCTCTTCCACAGACCTCTCTCATCACCTGTCGTATTGATTTTTGTAATTCTGCCTTATCTGATATTACCTCTGACCAACTCAACCGGCTTCAATGCATTCAAAATAGCACTGCACGTCTCATCGCCAAAAAGAGAAAATATGACCATGTTACTCCCATCCTCAAAGAACTTCATTGGCTGCCTATAGATGTTCGTATTCAGTTCAAATTATGTGTCCTTGCTGTCCGTCACTTCGAAGGCACCCTTCCACCCTACCTTTCATCTGTTTTACACATCTATAATCCACCCCGCACTTTACGTTCCGGCTCTCAAAGGATTCTCAAGATACCAAACTCAGATCTCAAATCTGCCGGTGAGCGTTCATTTAGGTTTCAATGCCCAACTGCTTGGAATTCACTCCCAAACAACATCCGTAACATATCCTCTCTCAGTCAATTTAAATCCGAGTTAAAAACCCATCTCTTCCGTCAGGCATTTCCTGTTTCAAGATCCTTTTGGATGATTTTTGCACGTTATAAGAACGCTAAATTAAATTATTATTATCATTACCTAGATTGTGATCTTGCCTTTTCCTGCAGCAGCTGTGCCTTCATCTTATTAACCTCTTCCATCGCCATCTGATATTTCAAGTTCATCTGAGCCGCTTCTAGCTCCATCTTCCTCCGCAGCGATTTCTCCTTCTCCAGCTCCTTGAGGGCTCTATCCTTGTCCGTCGTGTCGACCATGCGTAGTGCTTTGGCATAGATGACGCGGATGTCTGCCTTCTTGGCTTTCGCATTGCATTGTGGGCATTTCCCTCCTTGACCTTTCAACCATTTTTCTATACAGCTGAAACAATAAATGATCAATAAAGGCATTATTAAGAGCCCTTACACACCATGCTGAGCTGTTATGATGGAGAGAATCCTCTGAAAGGTTGTATTTCTATTATAGATGATACAAAATGAACTTTAAAAATGTCAACAAACATGACTCATTTATGGTCCACAAATCCCTGTACCATCCATTTTGTATTGTACACATTCATCATGTTCATCACTGTCACCTATATCAACTCCTCGACTTTCTACTTTCTACGAAATAAGCAGTTTGGTTTTGGGAATTTCAAGCACACACCCCAGTATGACACTGCTGGGATTTAAACTTGAGATCCTTTGTGCCGAAAACGAGCACTTTGCTGATTGAGTAATCTTGACTCAATACATGTACAAGGTTGTTACCAGGATATTTTTAGTGAAGGGCAGAACAAAGTGAATCCTGGCAAAGCGCCGGGTAAGCGGTGCCAGAGGGCGTCAAAAGCCCTTCAAATTTTACAGATATTTGAACAAATGACATTCAAATGATGCAATTCAATGCACTTAAATGCATTTCTTGACTATGTGGTAAAATAAAAGAGAAATATGTTTTTTTCAATGATGGCATGAAATTTGTGCTGGCTGGAGAGGCTCAAAATGACCCTAAGTGCCAGGTGGAGATTGTTACTGTGTTACTGTGGGTAGCCGTGGTGACAACAGTGAACATGTACGTATAAATGCAAGCTTGTACGTATGTATGTTGCAGTACTGGTATGTTGCCTGACATTATGGTGTTTACTTACCTTTGACCAAATAAATGTCCACACCTCAGGGATGCTAATCTATGAAGGCCAGAGTTGGTCCATGGCTCATAACAGATGATACAGGTCTCCTGAAAATTACAATTCAAGTTTAATATTAACATTTGGAAAAAGTTTACTTTAGTTCCCATCAAAACTTTGACTCTTATAATTGTTTTTCTCTTACATGGTGAGTCAAGTATTTTTTTTCGGAAAAACTTCCAGCCCCCCACCTGGAAGTCTAATGATGCGTCCCTAACAAAACCGATGAAATACATTCCTGGTTGAGTTCATCCTAAGGATGAGAGAGACCCAAAACAGTCGGCCAATGCAATTTATGAGATCCCGTGCAAAAACTGCAATAAGACCTATAGGGGAAACGGGTAGATTGTTTAGTAACAGATTGAAAGAACATCAGGACAAGGCGGTAAAATCTCGGTGCACAAATCTTTCACGCATTCACAGAGAAAAATATCTACCTCTGAGAAATTCAAATCAGCAATAGCTGAACACATAGCTAGAACAAACAATGTGATAGACTGGGACAATGCAAAACTGATTGACCAGGAATTAGATAAAACAACAAGATGGCTTAGGCCACACTAATGTAATTGTTTGTCTCAAAGCTGCCGCACGCGTTAGTTTAAACATGCGCATTAACATCGCCAAATTGTCAAAATTTGAATTTTACTTCTAAATATTTTTTTTATTTTTCGATTTTGTCAAATAAAACCCTGTCAAAGATCACAAATCGTGTCCTGTGCCCGGTCCTGTGGATCGCAAAATCGCAGAATAACAAACATATTGTTTTATAAACAAGTAAATATCAATGGATGGAAAATGAATGGCGAAAATGGCAAGTGTAACAACGCCTGATCAGTAAAGTTTGGAAAAATTTTTACTAACAAAAATAAAATGAAATAAAACTGCATTCTGCATTAGGTTTTCAAATTTAGGTGAGCTTTGAGACAAACAATTAAATTAGTGTGGCCTTAAAGAAGCCAACAGTAGTAGGGGGACGAACACTATGAACAAAGACGAGGGAGCATACAAAGTAGACAAGATATGGGCGGATCATCAAATAACTGGCAACCCAAAGAGTTGATGACATCATCATCATCATCGAAAGTTGCCAGTCTATAATACCAATCCACCACAGCCATTCCCAAGTGAACAAGGTTCCAGACTGGAGCTGAAATATTTCGGTTAGTACTATTTATTTTCTTGGAATCTTGGAAAACAGAACTTTCAAACCTACTATACATGTATCATGAACAATCCTGATGAATCTATTCAAATTGATAAAATTTATCTAAATTGGCCTTACAAACTAGGCGATAGTCACCACAAATTATGAACGAATTTCACTTACTGCATCATCATCTGAGTCCCCATCACCGGAATCCTTGCCGTCTGGTTTCTTGGGTGTCTTGAAATCTCTCAAAGAGTCATTCTTAGACGGATCTTCCAATGTAAGGACCTCTGCCTCCATTGGATCCTCTTCATCATCCTCAGTTCCAGCACTCTCTTGTTCTATTGAATTCTGTGCAGACTGTGCTGCTTGAATGCTTGTGGAAGAGGTGGCGGTTGATACTGATTGGGCAGTTGGTGCAGGAGTGTTTCTAGAAGTTGCACGTATATGAGATGGAATGGATTCTGATTGGTTAGTGTTCATATTGGTAACTTGTGATTGGTTGATTGAGTTTTGTCTTTGGTTCAAAGTTGCCTGTGATTGGCTTAGATTAGAAGTTCTTTGGGCTGACATCCCTACTGTCATATGACTAAGTCCAGCTTGTGAACTGGTTGAAAAAATTGCCCTAACTAAAACATTTGAATTTGAACTAGATTGATTTGGTTGTGAAGAAGAGCCATGGTTAGGTCCAGCCTGCCCACTAGAAGCAAATAATGGTCTTCTGAAAACATTTAAACTAGATTGAATAGGTTGTGTAGAAGAGACATGACTGGGACCAGCCCTATCTAGACGTTCAGTTCTGTGTGAGCTATTACTTTGTGGTACGCTAGATGGTCCCGGGTTCATTTGTAGAATGCGTTCCGACTGGCTAGTCGGCGACATGCTAAACGTACTTCCAGCTTGCGAATGACTGGCAACAGTTTCACTACGCCCGATTGATTGGGACCTCTGACCTCCATCTGATTGCGATCTTTGTTCGAGATTAGGAAGCGTCCTTTGACCTCCATTTGGTTGTGATCTTTGACCTAGATTTGGTTGCAACCTCTGACCTCCATCTGATTGCGATCCTTGTTCAAGATTAGGAAGTGTCCTTTGACCTCCATTTGGTTGTGACCTTTGACCTAGATTTGGTTGCAACCTTTGACCTCCATCTGGTAGTGACCTTTGATCTACATTTGGTTGTGACCTTTGACCTCCATCTGGTAGTGACCTTTGACCACTCACTGCCACAGGCTGTACAGGATCAATATATTCAATGTCTGTGTCTGATCCAGACTCAATGTCTTGGTCATTTGAACTCAATAAGAGCACAGTAGATCCCGAGTCATCCAACTCAGAGTTGACAGAATCTTCTCGCGATCGGGCCGTTCCTGGTTCCATTGTTTCTACGTCCGAATCATCGTCCTCGATTTCTAGTTCTGTTTCACTGCCAGAATCTGATTCAAGATGAAAGAGAGCTACTTCAGAATCGGACATTTTGCTTCTGAAAAAGATACAAAAAAACCCCATAAAACTGAGAAATGTATATAGTATTAGTAAGAACTTCTTTTCTAAAACCCTCTACAGCAGTAGGCAATGTTTATAGAAATTGACTCCATTCTTTTGCCTTGATCGGACTAGTCTTGTGTCCAGATCTGGAACAGGGACATATAACATAAAACGGGCGGCTTCAAAACTCAACCGACGGTAATAAAAACAGCCAGAATGTTTTTACGCATAGATGAAAATCTTAAAACTTGTATCTAACACCTTATTCTATTTTCTAGGTAGCAGAAAATGAAAATGAAAACACCTTTCTCAACCAAAAAATGTTCAGAAAAAAAAAACCTGACAACTTTACACTTCAAAAATTTGTCCTTTAAAATTCATAAATTGCACCTTGAATTTCATGAACTGTAGTATCCAAACTTTCACTAAATTTGCTCAAGAATGTACACAAGCGACGTAACAGCTCTACCGTTAGGCCAAAAAAAATAAATTGTTATGTTGCCCTCAGCGACCGACCCTATTCAAAAATAAAAAAAAAATATTAGGGTCGGGAAAGCACCCAATTTTGCTCAGATTGGGTGCTTTTTGAGAAAATATTTTGAAAATAGTGGAAAATGCA
>JXSR01S035827.1:0-11987 GCA_000969725.1 Ophiothrix spiculata
ACGTAATAATAAGATTAAATATTAAAAGGTAACTAGGAGGCTGTTGACACAGCCAGTAATGTTGATACCTAGATGGACTACTTCAATGGAGCCCTGCATATCAATATGATAAAAAACATGTTCTCAAAGGTAACATATGCACCAAGCTATTACATTGTACTGAGGCAACAAATTATCATAGCATACTCAAAAGGTAACATTTGCAACAAGTTATTTCTGCTCAATCAAAGGTAACATTTGCAACAAGTTATCACAGCGTACTCAAGAAGTAACATTTGCAACAAATCATCATTACGCACTCAAAGGTAACATTTGCATCAAGTTATCATATTGCACTCAGAAGTAACATTTTGCAACAAGTTATCAAAGCATATTCAAAAAGTAACATTTGCAACAAGTTGTCAATGCGCACTCCCGGTAGCATTTGTAACAAGTTATCACATTGTACTCAAAGGAAACATTTGCATCAAGCTATCACATTACATTGTACTCAAAGGTAACAAGGTAACATTTGCATCAAGTTATCACATTGCACTCAAAGGTAACATTTTGCAACAAGTTATCACAGCATACTCAAAAGGTAACATTTGCAACAAGTTATTGCTGTGCACTCAAGGTAACATTAGTAACAAGATTGTCACAGCGTACTCAAAATGTAACATTTGCAACAATTCATCATTACGCACTCAAAGGTAACATTTCGCAACAAGTTATCACAATGTACTCAAAGGCAATATCTGCATCAAGTTATCACATCACAGTGTACTCAAAGGTAACAGGTAACATTTGCATCAAGTTATCACATTGCAATCAAATGTAAGATTTGCATCAAGCTATCACATTTCACTCAAAGGTAACATTTTGCAACAAGTTATCACAGCATACTCAAAAGATAACATTTGCAACAAGTTATTGCTGCGCACTCAAGGTAACATTAGCAACAAGATTATCACAACGTACTCAAAATGTAACATTTGCAACAATTCATCATTACGCACTCAAGTTAACATTTGCAACAGGTTATCACAATGTGCTCAAAGGCAATATCTGCATCAAGTTATCACATCACAATGTACTCAAAGGTAACATTTGCATCAAGTTATCACATTGCAATCAAATGTAAGATTTGCATCAAGTTATCACAGCATATTTAAAAGGTAACATTTGCAACAAGTTATCGCTGCACACTCAAAGGTAACATTTGCAACAAGTTATCGCTGCACACTCAAAGGTAACATTTGCAACAAGTTATCATTGCATACTCAAAAGACCGCCTTTGAATGGCTTGACTTCGGGGTGTTTAATGAAGTTGATTAAGGTGTTAACATGTATTTTGTAGATTTTTTACTTGAAATAGTAAAGTCTAGAGGCAGCCCTTAAGGTGAGGTTTTTGGTGCACAGTCACATATATTGAGTAATGATAATTTGTAGCAACGAAGAATTTTAGTGTGTTATCATTACCTTCATGTTAGCCAGGGCAACACTTGCATCTTCAGCAACGGTCTCTGATGTGACTATTGAAAAGTTGGCGTCTTGGATAAGCTTTGAGAAATGCTCAATTGTCTGTATGGAAATAAAAAAGAGGAATTTGCATAGATAAAAAGTAAAAATATGAGTTTGTTATGTGAAACTGAATTATTTGCTTTTGTTGATTAATTAAGTATCTAATTAGTGAAACTTAATTATTGAGATCTTTGATTGCCACAGAAAGGGACTTTTTCTGAGTGAATCTTATTTTGCAATTTTAGGTGATTTCCCATTCTATTTTAATAGGCAATTGATTGCATGAAAATATCAGGTGATCTGGGAATTTCCCAAAGTTTCAGAAATAGATTTGTTTACTTGAAAATATAATGATGCTGGGAAAATCCCTCACATTGAAGACTGTACAATTTACTATGTTAAATGTAGTAATGATGTCGTGGGGGAATTTTGATGAAAATGTTGAAACTGTGGCCCGTGGCCTGATCAGATTTAGTCAGAAGTTGTTTTGACTTGGTCGGTGAGATATCGATAGCTGAAACTTTGGAAGTGAAATTGCTGGTTGGAAAGCTACATTTTGTTGGGTGCGAGTTATTATACAGACGAATGGAGATTGGAGTTTAGAGATATTTTGAATGGAGATTGGCGATACCTTGTTGGAGTTGGAGATATTTGTGATAAAGAGACAGTGGAGCATTATCAGAGTGGATAATTTTATGTGCATTGGATCCAGCTTGTGAAATATTTTGTAAAGCCAAGCAGAGCTTCGTTGTGATTGTTGCAGCGCCGTTGGAGGTCGTCAGGAACATTGTGGAACTATTTTTCCAAGTGGATTTCGGGACCTATGATATATGACTTTGTGTCATTTATTAATAACGGACTATAGCGTGGAATATAAACTTAACCTAGGTTCGCGCGGAATTCGCAGCGGTATCACAAAACTGTAAATTATAAATACAATGTAAAACTAAGTGTTTGAACTGTGCTAAAAGAAAGTACTTGTATTAAAATTGTTGAAACTTATTCTAAAGTTCAGTGTATTTATTTTGTTTCATTTAAGAACCCGAAAGGTGATTTTGGCCTTGGTCATTTAACATCTTTGACCGTAACAAGTTGCTCGCTTCATAACTTCAAATTGCTGGCCAAATTGAAAAAAGAAAATCATAAAAAACAGGTTATCAAATGGGCACATTGTTCTTCCCAATCTGTGATTACTGGATATCTTCAGTTAGCTCTCCAGGAGCAAATTAACTGTTATGCAATCGAATGGCTGCATTCCTCTCAAACTACATGTTTTTACTGAACGCTTTACCTCTCCGGGAGCAAAATAACCCCGATGCAACTAACTTTTTCTAATAACAAGAAGAAACGTGTAGACAACGTGAAAAATCGTTAATAACTTTGATTGAATCTGGTAAGAGACAGATATCTCTAAGCTATTTACAGGATTCAGAGAAATAATATCTGATCCTTGTGGTTCTTAAACAATCACTAGTGGTGACCGTATATTTATGAAATCAGTTGCACAAAACCTACATTGTAAAATCACCTATACATTTATTCAGAATAATCTAAGAAATCAGGAGACGATAATATCGGAAATCAGAAACCTGCTTGTTGAAAGAACATCCATAAATACAGACGAATTAATGAAACAATCAAAAACAACACGATAATTAAGAGTTATATTGTAGACCAGTATCAGCTCTATCGTGTCTGTCGAAAATACTTGAACGTTTACTTACTAGATCATTGAGTTCTTCGAATATCATAACATTTTGAATAAACAATATTGTAAACTATCGATTAAATCAACAATGCAGCGAATAAAGAACAGATGTCCGACATTTTTAGACTCAACCAAAGCTTTTGATATTATTGATCATAACATTCTACATTAACGGACTTTCTTCTCTTCTTTCATGGGCTCATGAACATTTTTTTTATCAACGGTTTAAAATATAGATACTTTTAATTGGAACAGCACTATCTTTTTAAGATTAACTATTACTTAAAAGTAACAGTAAACCTTAGAAAGAAAGTTAAAAAATAACAGTGATAGTGGTATTCCACAATGTTCTACAATGGGACTTTTTATTCTATGTCAATGACCTTTTTACTCTATGTCATAAACGAATGGAATTACTTGGTGTTATAAACAAAGTAAAATATTTTTTTGTCAAGAAAGAATATTACATGTCATCGTATATATTGTTCATTGACACTTACGTAATTAGATTGGTTACGGTGTTCTTGTATAGGGACGCGGTCATAAATGTTTTCAGATAACATTAAAGTTGCCAAAATAGGCACTGGGCTTTGGCATCATTTACATCGAAGAATTTGATGTTTACTCCGATATGATAGCTCCGGAGTTAACCGTCTAATTGTGCCTTAAGGTCGAGTAGTGGGAAACACATTCATGCAGAATGCGCACACAAAACAAACAAATACTATAGTAAACAAAAACATGAAATGGCATTATAGCATTCTATAAAAAAATATGGATATATTCATCAATTTTCAAAATGTACACCAGTGAGTTCACTTACAAGTATCACTTACCAGTGCAAACAATTCGTGATTCTCGTGTATTGTAGCTATTCTAGTCCATCCAAATTCACGCATAAGAGCAATTATTCCTGGGTTTATAAGATATTCATTTGAAATGCTCCGATAAAAGAACGGGTATTTGTTCCGATTAGAAAGTGCTGGCGAACCGGCTGAATAGGAAAACTAAATGAAAAAAATGAAGAAAATCTCAATTTTATCGGTTAAAGTCGTTGTGCAGCTAGTAGGGGCGTTCCCAGAGCTTTGTCTTTAGGTGAAGAGGTATTTCTGCCAACAGGCCCAAGTTTTTTACCGACAACGAAAATAGAGCAACCGCTACTTTTACTTCTACAACACATTTTTTTTTTAAGTGTTACTTAAAATACTTACTTTACAATAATAACCAAAATGATGTGTCCAGTGTCTTACCGTTATTAGATTCCAATAATGCGCCGTCTCTGCAACAACTTGGGCATCGACAGAACACGGTGGGCCAAGAAGTAATATCTTGGTAGGTTTGTGAATGAGTTGGTCGATAAACATACGATTGCCTCGTCCAGCTGAGCACTATGTCAATGTAAAAATACACAAGTAGTTTAAATTGAGTTTTACGAAAACTGTGCGAATAATTTTCAACATTTCGTATGAACATGGTGAACGTCGTTCTGCTATCGTATCCCAGCAAGCATTTCAACTGAGGATTTCTAAAGGCTTGCACATTGGCGTTTGACTGGACCAATACTGGCAAATTCACTGCAAATTTGTAGGTTATCTTTGATGTTGGTCAAAAGACTTACTGTTGGTCACGTTTGACCAAAGTTTGTGACTGTTGATATTTGATTCAACGTTGGAACATGATCAAGCTCAAATTTGCTTCAACAGACTACTTCGAAAAGTTAACGCCGAAACCTCATGATTTCATTATGTTCGAACAATTTGATTGTTTTCAAATTTGGACAGAGTGTAGGCTTTATACTTCTTATGGAATTACAAATAATATTGTACAAATATGCAGTGTTGATTTTGAACGATAAATATTTAATGAGCTCGCGCTATTTTGCCTGCCAAAAAGGCTAAATACAACGACTCCGAGATCTCCCCTTTTGCGCTCTCTATTGCGTGGTTATAATATCTATATTCCTTTGAATCCCTCTAATATTAGCATTCGTAAAATTTATATGCAAATTGAGCATTCCATCAATGCAAAAATGTAAATGTTTCGCAAATTCACTATTTCAAGGCTGCCCGGAAGCTCAGTGGAAGACCCTTGCTAATTCGCGCCAGAAGCCATGGTTCGAGTCCTCACAAATGCAGTGGAAAATATATTTATCTTTTTTTATATCATGATTGCAGTGATTTGAGCCGTGCAATAATTTTTTTCCATTGCACGGCATGAAACAAACCTGTGTAATAGTATACAAATACAACATGGTATCGAGGGAAGTATAGTGAAAATTACTGATCCCGAGGTGTTGATTGCGAGTGACTACTTCCCGACGCGAAGCGGAGGGAAGTAGTCACACGCATCCAACACCGAGGGATCAGGAATTTTCAATACTTCTCGAAATAAACCATGTTGTATTTGTTTTACTATACCTCATAAATATTTTACTAAAATTTGATATTAACACATCAAAAACTCACCCAAAAATGTCCATTCTTCTCGATCACCGTATGAATTTCCAACTGAGAAGTAATAGGGCCTACTTTACAGGGGTGCGATAGTAGGGGTGCGATAGTTTCTCATTTTTTCCCTGCGTGGGATTTCACGCATTTGGGGGAAGTAGGCATAATACTGTCATGCGCATCAGCTTTAACTGACCAATTGTATTTCGTGGTTTCCTAATAAATATTTATGAGGTATAGTAACATGATATCAAACAAATATTGAATGCCTATGCTCGTGCAATAGTACAAATATATCATTCGGTTAAATTTGGACTGATCCATTTCACTCGGCTGCGCCTCGAGAAATAGAAAAGTCCAAATTTGACCTCATGATGTATTTTGTACTATTGCACTCTCAGGCATTCAATATTTGTATAATGATTGATAAAGGGCACACCAATAGATTTCCAGGGGGGAGCAGGAAGTTTTTTGAAGAAACAAAATCCCCCTCCACAGGCAGAAGAAAACAAATCCCCCTGAACATGGTATAGCAGGTAGGCAGGAAAAAGTAATTTCCAGGGGAAAATCAACCCCGAACGTTGGGTTGGGGAGCAGGAAGTTGGTTCCTGCTCCCCGGCCCCTGGCCTGGGAATCTAATGGTGCGCCCCTAAAGTAATTGTGATTCAAATTTGTCTTAACAGTCGATGTCATCTACCCTTAACCCTTTATTAATGAGCCAATCATATCACATTTGGTAGTCACTCTCAATTATTTACGACCTTGAATATATGTTCTCTCTATTAGCCATTGATCTTTACTTATGCGAATAAATTATTTAAGAAGCAAGATAATGAATTAAAAGGCTTTCTTGTTATCCATGCTTATCTTGCACTGGTTTTTCTGACTTTTAACAAGATACGCAGGCAATTTCTTATCTGCATATTTTATTAGCTTTGATGAAAAACTAAATACGCAAAAGGTATCAAAAATCAGAAAAATTGTGTAGAAAAATTACATATTAATACAATATACACAGCCAAATTTTGCTCAATAAGTTTGACTTTCGTCCTTTGGCTTGAAAAAAAGTTTCTTTTCTTCATACAAGTTTAACCCTAAAAGAGCAAGGGGGCGGAATCCCCTCCGATATTTTTTTATTATACCTCCGCCGGTTGTTACTTTTTTCATCAGAAAGATTATATTTCAAGCTTTAAAATGACACCTTGCTTTTGGTTATTGGATGTTTGATTGCAAAGTTACATCCAAATTCGTAGAAGGCATCGGGCTGATTCTCAAAACTATAATTTTGAGAAAATTGAGTTTAAAGTTTCTGTACTGGTAAAACTTGAATGGAGAAAGGAATTTTATCTCGGTTTTTAAAACATTTGTCCTATGTTTTGGTTGTTGAAACCTGATTAAGATGATAGAATACACTTCAAATGTAACGTTTCTGATGAAATTAGAAATTCGACCTTGGACGTGATTTTTGACTATATGCTCAGCTTCAGTGGCCTGTATCTCGTAAATTACTACGCCGACCTTAAGGTACACTCTCAGAAAAAAAAGGTGCTATTAAGAACCCTTTTGTGTCCTCTATATAGAACCGTTTCGTCTAAAAGGTTCTTCCAAGAACCTTTGATGGTTCTTTGTAGAACCTCTAAAAATGCAAGTAGGCCATCAAGGCCTAATTTACTTGTCACGTCTTCACATAATCTGCAAATGTAAAAGCTCCAAAATGGTTCCTTCAGCTTCAAGAACCCTCTTTTGAACAAAGACCAGTGAACCCTCAAAGGTTCTTGGTGAAACAGAAAAAAAAATGTTTTTAGTGAAGATAAAACATGTGTAAATACTTTAGAGGACTAACTTTGTCTTCTCTTCCCTACAATTGCAGATAATGTGAAGACTGAAAGTAAATTAGGCCTTGAAGGCCTACTTGCATTTTCAAAGGTTCTACAAAGAACCATCAAAGGTTCTTGTTAGAACCTTTTTAGCCGAAATGGTTCTATATAGAGGACAAAAAAGGGGTTCTTAATAGCACCTTTTTTCTGAGAGTGTACCTTTCGATATGATGGGTCACAAATATCAGAATTTTGTTCTGAAAAGAAATAACAGTGAATTTGTATGCATTTTTACTTTGATAAACGTAATCATATAATAATTTTCATCATATGTATATGGTCATGTGTTATATACTAGGTAGCCTAATAAAGCGGTGCAGTAACACATTCCCTTACTGCACTATGTATTTCATGTCGTAATTCCTTTATTTTATGTCATACATTAGTAAATTTGGTGTCATATGAGAGAGGAATAAATGTATTTTAATAAAATGAAAACTGTATGTCTTTAGCTAATTTGGTTTTTAATTGGGATTAATTAATGTGTTAATTAATCAAAGCGGTGCAGGATGCGGAGCCACAGGATGCGGAGCCGGTGATTCACATAATTGGGTGCAATTCCCACATACTTGCATAGATTTTCACAAGATTTTGACACAATAATACCAAGGTAAAGTTACACATGTGACGTAAAAATATTTGGAATTAAAGGTTATCTGGGGTCATTTAGGGTCAAAAAACCTCTATGATCAAGATAGGTACAAGTGGTTGCAAAATTGGTCACTTTTCCCACATACTTTCATAAATTTTCATAAGACTTGAGCATTAAGATACCCCTTTAGGGGGTTGTCAATGCAGCATGACGAATTTAGGGTAAAAGTATTGTAAGGGGTCATCTGGGGTCATTATTTTTTAAAGTTTAATCCCCCTGAAAAAGTGATCGGATGATTAATAAAAACCTAAAAAACAGGTTTATCTGGAAGATACTGGATGGTAGTTGTGATGTATGTACCTATGTAGAATATTAAGCACGTTCTTAGTTACAAAAACGGCATCTGAAAAAATTATTTTTCAAATATTTCGTATGTTACACCCTGTATATTTTCTACACACCCTGTATATTGAAACTAACATAAGATGATCCCTAACTTTCACCCTTTCTGAATATATACTTGTCATATCCTAACATGAATACTTTTTAAGTTTAAGAAGCTGAACGTGGAAACTCCTGGTTTTGCCCATTTCATGTGTGTTACCAAAAAGTAACCCAACTTACGACACATGACCATATATGTCTTTTAG
Organism: Ophiothrix spiculata; assembly: GCA_000969725.1. NCBI lineage: Eukaryota > Metazoa > Echinodermata > Ophiuroidea > Amphilepidida > Ophiotrichidae > Ophiothrix > Ophiothrix spiculata. The sequence continues at coordinate 8,778 of JXSR01S035827.1, forward strand.
AGGCTTAATGTATAATAGTCTTCATCATTTGAATGGATCAAAAAATAGTCCAGAATGGGCATTTTCTCAGATGACCTTCATCGCTAGTTTTCTTTGCATTTTGCGATAATTTAAACGTTTATTCTGCATACCAATCCAGACTGGGACATAATGGGCGAAGATATTTATTTACTTTAAGGTCAGAGTCCTTTTTAGCAACACTCCTAAATTTTGCATACTAACCCTGGACAAAATCGAGTACAAAAATAGTACAACATTCCTAAGGTGCACATTTGGAACATCATTTAAGTACAATTTGAGACATTTATAGTACACAAATTTGTACTATATTTGTACTAAAACTGTACTATAATTGTGTTCCAAATGTGCACCTTATAGGAATGTTGTACTATTTTTGTACTCGATTTTTGTCCACGGAATGGCAGACTATCACAATTTTTGGCATAAATACAAAGTAGAGTCTCTTAATATTATTTCCGTTTTGGCTATCCGTTTTATGCTAAGATACACTTTCGAAATGGCGTCAACAGTTTTCTTCAAAAAATTGGACGCTTTTGTATGATCTGAAACATTTGTAACACGCAGTTCGGATAAGCTGATATTGATCAGACATTGCCAGGTTGTAGGACAAAATACTTATGAAGGAATTACAAAATTAATGATAAATCAGTACCCGTCACGATATTCTCATTGACATGACTGAAAATACGATACTTGAACAAATCGTACTATCGCCTGTTCATTCTTCTTAAATCATATTGTTTAGGTTTTCACCCAAGAAACCCAACTTGGTACTTGGTTCCAAGTAAGATAAAGGAAGCTTATCTTCAACAGGGTTCCAATATGTTTTTAAATTCAGTTTTTGAATGCAGGAGGAACTTACCGGAGTACCCGGAGAAAAACCTGCGGAAGCAAGCATGGGCTGAAAACCAAATGCACATAAAGCGCCGGGCCCGAGATTCGAACCCGGGACTTCATTGGTGCAAAGCAATACCATAAATCGTTTTGGGGAATATAATAATTCTGGTTAAATACCGTATCTTACGTTACTAACTTACTTCCGTGTCATTCCAGATCATCTTGAGTTCATATTCTGTCAAAATATCATTTCTTGCGTTGATGTGATCTAATCCCATCTGCACAGCTACCAGGATACCACCTCCATTCCAGAGACCGCCTAAACTAAAGAGTCCACCCAGGTACAACGGAATTTTCTTTCCGTGTATTCCATTAGATTCGACAGTACTGACAGTGGTATCTGCAGTTTCTTGGAAGAAGGCGTTGCTAGCATTTTGGCTGGCATTTGTTGCTTCAGGTTCCTCAGATAATGCAGCTGTTGTATTCCTTTCATTTTCTTGAGGTAAAGTTTGACATTTTATCATAGAAAATTGAAAAGACGCCAGGGCTATCACTAACACAATTCGAAACAGGTATTGATGAACTTCCATGGTCGCCATGACAGTTTTTGATCCCTTTAAGTGGCGAAAATCCATTAGTATGGTGACATTTAGTCATAAACCAGTTAAGTCAGACAAATGGACACTAGTCTCATCGTACTCATTAGATATTTCATTTTAAATTTGCATGACTGATGCTTAAAAGACAGAAACGCGAGTAACCGGATATATGCACTAATGTAGAGTAAAAAAATGATTGTCGATACCACTAAAACGTTTAATAAAAGTAACTAATAAAATAATGATGCGCTACGCATTACTTCGTACCTAATTATTAATATCTTAAAGGTAGCTCTGATTACATTCTCATCCCTCAAGGCTCAAACGATTATAGTGTATTGTTTGTTATTAAATAAAAGCCCATGTCTTTTTTGATTGTGAATCCAAAATTTCACCGCCAATTCTTTTAGCTTCTTTTTTATCATTTTTGTGACATAGCTAATAATGTGTAGTTTACCATGTTTCCTATTTTCAATCTCTTGTGTATTTATGTAACAGACTCATTCCCAGGGTTGCTTCCTTCCCTTTGTCTCTGGAGAGTAAACAAGAAGCAACGGTAAAACCTCACAAAATGCAGTTCAGAGGTCAATGTCATTAAATTGTTATTTTTCCTTTTTGCATTTAATTAAACGTATCTCGACATTGAGACAAGCAAATTAAACAGAAAAAACGGCTTTTGAAAGTTTAGCATTTTTCCTTTACAATGCATGAGGGACCGTTCACAAACACTTGTAGGGGGGGCCTTAATTTTTTTCACCCTCGAAAGGGGGGGGGGGCTGAACAAAATTACCACAAATTTGCCGGTAAAAATGGAGTTTACATGCTTTTCTATGGGGTTGACCACTTATTTTTGTCGCAAAAGGGGGCCCTTATATTTTTTGAGGTCGAAAAGGGGGGCCCCGAAAATTTTTTTTTTGCATCAGCCACCCCCCCTTTCAATTGTTTGTGAACGGTCCCTGATGTATCATTATATCAAACTAGTATTTTGGTTTTGTCGCAGATGGCAAGTTTTCATATTGCACATTTATTGAACACACTGAAACCTTTAATTCATGAAATTAGTCTCAGGTCACCTTATCTCAAGTCACCTTATCTCAAAAAGTGCAAAATTGATAAGATGTTTGCGACGCAACCCTTCATATATTGGATATTACTACATGCATACCATCCCCTTACTTCCAACTAAAGTTCATCTTTGAAATCAGCTATTGCCATTGACGTAGTACATTATTGTGATGCTCATTATCATAAAAGCAGGGCCTTAGTATAGTCAAAGTCGTTACACAGATGACAAAATTTTTCCAATTTTTGAAAACAGATATTCAGCTGACGGTACAGTTTTAGAAGAAAACTGGCTCCAAACATTTGAGCTATTTTGGGGTAAAAAAAAGAGTTTTTTAGTAAAAATGGCCGTCAAAATACAATATTCTCATTATAATGGCTTAGAAACCATGCACCTGCAAAGCACATTTATGTTCAAATTTATTATTGAAAATTATTGCTGAAGCTATAGCAAATACATTTGGTAAGTTAAAAGTTATCTTCCGAATTCAAAGTGGCAGCCAAAATAGTTGATTTCCATTTAAATTGACCAAAACAGCCTTTAAAATGCCTAATATCATAAATAATCCTCAGAAAATAAAATTAATGATTGCAACAACATCATTTAAAATGAACCCGTAATTATGTTGCTATACTGCTTTAAATTAAAAAAGGCACCCGTGCTGAGATCCAAAATAAAATTAATGATTGT
>JXSR01S035830.1:2436-14645 GCA_000969725.1 Ophiothrix spiculata
TACCCAGAAAAAAAACCCACAAAGTTTGTAAATTTAATCTTTTGCAATTTTCTTTCAATATTGTGTCAGTGATCAATTAAGGTCATTTAAATGCATAATATGTCATCAAAATTCTATAATTCATTTTTGCCATTGCACCCATTAAGCAGTCAAAAGTGTCAAATCTGATAGTTTCCCCTATTTTAAACCAATATTTGACAAAATTTACAAAATTTTCAAAAAATTCATTTTAATTATTGTGGTAGAACTGCCTCTCAAGTACATGTATCAAGGAAAATCCATTGGTTTGAAACCTATCTTTGTTATAAAAATCTCTCTTCAAAATGCTAATTACACCCAAGATTTCATGATTTTCACGGAAAATCCGCAACACTGAAAACTTCAAACCTTGCCATATGCTGAAAATAAAGGGAAATCCTTGTCAATGCGTGGTTCTTGGTCAATTTGATGGTGAAAAAGTGTGCCATAAAATAACCTTGAACCAAAAATGAGACTTTTATTTCAATTGTTCTAAGATTTGGTAATGGAAAATGTTGATGACATAAATTACTCATTTATCATGTTTTTAATTTTGCTTGTTTATATACTTGTGATGAAAATAAATAAATATCTATTTTTTTTATCCGGCACTCAAAATAGACAAACAAAAGACAACTGAGCAATATAATGTTTTGTTTTTGGACTTCAGACATTTTTGTAGGAAAATAAAAAAATCCAAACAATATATTCATTTAAGGAAAACATTTCCTTCCTAAACGGAATAAAGTTCACATGAGGTGAATCAATCATTATATATTTTTATAATATTAGCATATAATATTTGTATAATATCTAGCCTTAATGACTAGAGATAGTGTGCATTATGTTATCTTTAGCACAACTGCCCTCATGAACAGTAAATATTTGCATTATATGTGATCCACCATATCGAAAGGCTACACCTTAAGGTTGGCATTGTAAATTACAATACAGATACGGGCCATTGAACCATAGCATAGATCGAATTTCTAATTTCATCAGAAATGTTACCTTTGAAGTGTATTCTATCATATTTTTCAGGTTCCAACATCCTAAACATAACAAAATGTGTTGAAAACCAGATAAAAATCCTCTCTCCATTCAAATTTACTCAGTACAAAAAACTTTAAGCTCAATTTTTTCAGAACTATAGTTTTCCAAATCAGTCTGATGCCTTTTACCAATTTGGATGTTACTTTGCAATCAATCATCCAATAACCATAAGCGAGATGTCATTGTAAAGCTTAAAACATAATTTTTAAAGATAAGACCAAAAAAAACAATTTTGATTTTGGAATCCTTATGGTACCTTCGATATGGCAGGTCACATATCCAAACAAGTACGGTATTCTCACCTATCTAATTGTAGCTGTATATATTTCTGCTCTTGTTTTGATTGCTAGGTACACTATATACACCTGTGAGATTAAAAAAAAAACAGTATAAAGGAATACCATCGAGACTAGAATTATCTAGAGCACCACATTGTTATTTTTGACTTTTAAAGTAATAAATATTTTAGATTGAGTGATGGTTTATTCCATGTTTTTAGTACAAAATATACATTTTTAATAATTCTGCCCCACTCGAAGTTAGAGAGTAACAATTTTGAAACTTTCACCACAAAACTTAGGGAATGTATCGGGTGTCACAATAAAAGGTTACATGAAGATCAATGCCAGAGAAAATCATACGCTGCATTCCTTGTCCACATTCCACAAATGTCAGAATGATTTGTTTACAGCCCACCCATCAATCAATTATGGCACAAAATCTAAGAATGATGAAAAAAGCACATCGCTAAATAGCAATTGACATAATATATGAGGGGTGCTCTGGCAAAATGTGAGGAAAGTTGCCAATTTCAAAATTCAGTTTATGACAAATATTAATTCTCTATAATCTCAGCTTTTGAATGATATATAAAGTCTCACTTTCTTTCTCCATTATTTGTTTAGAGTCCATTGAATATATTGCAATAAAAATTAGCTGCAAATTGATTTCAAAGATACTGATTATTACAGTGTATATCAGCAACATGCAATCAATTAACCGTCAATAAGTGCACTTCCCGGCAATGTTGACCTTCAAAACTTTAGGTATCTAAGGTAAAAACGAATGCATTGTGTTTTATGTCAAAAAACGAATATGACTTTTTACCCTATTTTTAATTTAGATGCCATTTATTCAAATGTTGATTCACCACTTTTCTCTCATTTTGCCAAAGCAGCCCACATATACTTAGTACCTGAAAATGAACACACAACTTTGTGAACCATTCAGAAGCAACCAATACGCAGTTGAGTACGCAGTGCACTTTGATATGTGAAGATTGCATATCAGCAGACATTAAGTTGAGTGGTATTCATACAGGGTCCACTCGACAGTCCGACAGTTTGCTAGTCGGAACACGTTATTCAATGGAGAAAATATAACCCTGAAAAAGGCTTGCTAGTCAAAAAAACAGCTCGCTGGTCTGAAGGCTTGCTTGCAAATCCAAATATGAAAATTAAGTTCAGTCCAAATTTGTTCTTGACTATTTGGCTGTCATGTATGAATTAGGTTAATAAATTTGCATTCCATTATCCTCATAAAATGAGACAAAATCAACGCACTTGCGGTAAATTTGCAGGGCCTCATGTAAAAAATTACCATGTGTTTTATCTCATTTCAGTCAGAACATAATGCACATTTATTAAAACCAAGCCATGAATATCAATTGAATCTAAACGCACCATAAATCATCAGACTGATGCCCCATTATCACACCATGACACAGGTGACATATCTGTGGTTATCAGTGTTTATTTATTCATTTATTTATTCTTTCTTTAATGAGGGTTTTACTGGTTCAGTGACATGCACTGCTTTTCAACCAGGCCCTCATTGATATTTCCCCCTAAGGATTTTGATTTTGTGCCAAAGCGACATAAAAAGAAAGAAAAGCATCTTGCCTCTGCCAATTACGGAAAGATCACCTCAAAAATGAAGAGTATTGTTAAATATAATCCGAATAAAACTGAAATAGTAAACGTTGTGTATAACAAAAAGCCCTATTTTTGACCTTTTTTTTTGGAACCCCTTGCGCCAATTTGTTGAGCTTCTGCACCACAAACAGCCTTAACGAGAACACTGCTGGTTATGTAATCCTTTGTACTGGTTGTGATAACTGGAGCTACTAGGTTGTTTTAAATGTTGTTTTAATGCTGAGACATCTTACCAAATCATACTTCCAGCAAAACATCGGTCTATGGGATCCTTTGAAGAAACCCCTGAAATGAACAAAAGGATAAATACCATAGAGAACCAGTTCTAGATTAAGATGTATGCTTACTTAAGATTCAGCACCGACCCAAGATCCCCAAAAATTGTAAATAAAGTATCTACATAATTGAAAGGAATTTTCACAAGAAAGTTATTTACTGCATCAGTTTTTTTTTTTTAAAAGGTTATTGTACCAATTTTCTGTAGAAATCTAGAAAACATTTCCCGGCAAAAAATTTCAAAAATTCTTATTTGAGTTTGTCAGATTTGTTGTATAATAAGTTATAATAATAAGTTGTTTTCCAAAACCAGTGTAGTGGTAAGGTGGATGTAATCACTCACCAGACATGATGTTTCATCCGTCTTGGTCAGATGAATTTCTTCACAACTGTGATCCTCTGCTGACACTGGAACCAGTGTTGCCAATTCTACCAGAAATCAACCAAAATAATTAACCAAGAAAGTGAAAATATCAAAAGCTGGAAAAAAGGAATCTATTACACGGAGAGGACAAAATCAAATGAATGAACCCTGTTCACATAAAGACCCTTTTACTGTATAAAATGTCACAATCAGCGCACAATTGGCCAAAAAAACAGTATTTTCTGTCGTTGTTATCAAAACATATTTAGTAGCACCCAAAACTTAATTTGTCTAAAAGTATCAAACGTGCACGCTATATCCTGCATTTAAAGCCAACGCACAATATTGTGCTAATGCTGATACAAAGTGTTGCGGTATAGAAAATTTGCTATGAATAAACGGTAATAATGTGACTACTCTCGACTAATCAAATCCTCTTTAATTACGCATGTATGAACTGTGTATCACGTTAGACAACATTTATTCCTGAGATAATCAATAAGCCGTAGATATACTTCACTTTTTTACTTTGTAGACATTTCCATTTGGAGTTTTTCTCATGGTGTCCAATTTTGACAATGGTGTAAATTGTCATTCTATATTTTTCCTTCCTTATTTTTCAAATGTTGTTCAGTTTTTACTTAAAACATTACCATAATCTGAAGGCGAGATATTACTTTACTATGAAAATATCTAAGAATTAAAATTAAAACTACTATTGAAAATACTGTACATCAATAAGCACTTGAAATGTGAATTTGGGTAAAACACAGTTCACCATTTTATACATTTGGCATGATGTGAAAAATTGAGTAAAAATATGTTCACTCAGAATGGAAATTTTACACCATGGTGAAATATTGCAACATGAGAAAAATTTTGAAAGAAAATCTCTACAAAACTGATGAAGTATATTTAGTGCCACAGTGTATATCTGTGTCAACTGTAACTAAGTGTTTTTTTTCTGGACCAAGAACATCCAGTCCAAAATTTAAGAGTTAGGGTTATGGGTTACTTGTGGTCATGGCAAAGTAAGGGTTAGGGTTTACATGAAAGGTTTAGTCCATATAATGCTCAAAAGAGGTTTAATAAGTTAGACCGGTTTTAAGTCAAAATCACCACTTTCATAAAATAGCCTTTTGAAGCATTTTTAAATGGCAACAGCTTTAAAATATTGAAAAATCTATGAAAAGACATTACAAACAACACAAAATATGACAATATTGGTTGAGGAAAAATTTATTTAGCTGTGGTGCAACAAACATTTATTAAAACCAGGTCAAATTTAAAAAAACCCGTCTAACTGTTAAAGTTCTTTTGTGCATACTGACCTTAGGGTTCAGGTTGAGTTTTAGATGGGACCAATGGTATATTTTTCCACTATGTACCAACCAAATATGCAAATGTTATTTTTTTTTTTATTCTAAAAAATAACAATAACAAATATTTAACTTACAAAATAGTGCATCTACTACAGAATTAAAATCTGGCCTTAAATAAGACACCTGCATCTGTTTATAGGCCCATGTTAATCAAATACTGCTAGCTTTTGGCAATTGACCATTTCTTAATACCCGTCAGACTAAAGGTTGCGAGTCATTTGGGCACGTGGAAAATTTACTTACATTGCCAAACAAATTAGTAGCATTTCATATAATCATGGCAACTGATATCTTTAAAAAATCACTGGATGTTCTTGACTATCATTATTTATGTTTATTTCCAATTTCAAAATCATATAATTTCCTTTATATAATACAACATAATTATGTTTAAAAAAATTTTAATTTACAAAAATAATTAACATAAAAACACCACACACCTATATATATATCCCAGCGCACAATACACCTTGGCTTTACCAAACTTTATCATAGTACTAATAAGACATTGATACACTGGGTTTATATTACAAAATCTAAACCATACCAAAATTCACTTTGCGTATCTATATGAATATCGGAATGCAACACTGACCCAAGTGCATTTTTTTAAAATGAGTTATACACAGGAGAGACTTTCTTATAGATAAAGCTACCTTGTGTCCAAAAATGTCTACAAACATCCTTTAATGCACATGAAATATGACAAAATCCATGGAATTGGGTCAGTGTTGCATACACATTCTGTGTAAATGAAAGTAACATAAGTAGTCGAAACCATGTTTCTGGCCAAACTTCCCCTTTAAATTTAGGTCAGGCGTAAGCTTTGTCAACATGACTCAGATAACACACAACAATTGGAAATCGGCCGTCTCAAAATGCAGTCGAAAAAACAATTTAACAAAAATGTTCATACCAAATATGGAAAATACTGGTTTTCCAACTGAATTTGACTTTGGTCACTGTTGTTTTCTGATATTCAATTACTAATACTGAAGTTGTATTAAAAGTCTTGATCTTAGTTTGTTTTTTACAATATGTGACCGTCCAGCCCGTATGAGCAGTAAATGCCAGAAACTTCATTTTGCGCTACAGGTGAAAATACATGTCAATGTCGTAATCTGCCGAAATTGATTTTTGACAGATTCACAATCCTAGTGCTTACAACAAAATACCAGTAAAGTTTAATTTCAAGAAAAATGATAGAAAATGTGAAATAAATTTGCATATTCTTAAGATAATCAACAGAAAATATAGGGCTTACTAATCTTTGAACGCGTTTATCTCTATTATACGTTTTACTCCCTGATAACCTTTGACGGACCATAACTTGACTTCTGGAAATCGTGTAAAGTTCATTAAAGTGTCAATTTAATCCTTAAAGCATGGTCTTTGCAAATAATTAAAAAAAGTGAAAATGACAAGAGCTGGCATTTACTGCTGTTTTGAGGTGGACAGTCACATATTGCATCCTATCATTATTTATGAGCAAAGCAAAGCTTTATCAATTTCAGATGATCCAATAACCAAATTACATACAATACATAAACCCAGGATGCATATATTGAGGGTACAAAGCCATAGGTCTCAGCGTAACAATTAGTTTGCCAAGTGTGCATTTCTCATCAACAAATCAGAATTCCGAATTTAGAAGATTCCACTAAATCATCCTATTTACCGTTTGTTCACAAAATAAAAATGTAAAATTGATGATGGCCTAGTTTAATGAAAACAAATTTAAATGATGAAAGCTGTTTGTCAACTTTGAACATTTAAAGGAGCATGGTCCGATTGCCTCAACCTTTTTTCAAACTTTTTGAGATTTTGGTACCAAATGTTGCTCATATTTTTCTCATTACCCATGTGAAATTTCACGGCTGAGTTGTGTTCCGTTTTGGAGATATATATGAAAATAGGTCTAATTATGGTAACCATTATTAATTTGACACGGTAACATATGTGATGACTCACACCGAAAGGGGACTTTGCGACGATCTGCAAACTGAGATATCAGGCTTTGAAGTTGAGAAGTGGTAAAATTTTCGTCTGAGGTGAATTTGAGATTTTGTGATATTATGAATCTTCAAAGTTTTAAGAATCTTCCAACTAAGTGGTTTTCTATAAAATTGCGAAAAAAAGATGATTCTTAGACAATTTTCTAACACCGTGTCAATCTCATTTTCGCAATTTTGTGACCGGAAGAAAAAACATCCATGTTAATGAAAAATATGCCTAATTTGCCACATTTTTGTAACTGAATTAAAGATATGTATCTTGATAATGTCTGTGTCAAATTTGATGATGATTTAGTGCTCCTAAATACCCGTTGCTAGGAGATTTTGTGTTTACTGAATAGTAATCAATAAAATTGATGTTTTGACAATCCCAAACTTTAAAGCCTGTTTTCTCCTTTTGCTATTTTTGAAAAGTGATCAACACGCTCTTACTTAAATAGCCATATCTTTGGAACAGATTGTTGTATCGAAATGTTTGAGGTACCAAATTACTTGTGAAACTCTAAGCTTTCTCATGATGCCAAAAACTCAATTTTGATGTCGGAACCAAAGTCTCCCCCCCCCCTTTCAGTGTGAGTCATCGCATATAGACAGCTCTGAAATACAAAATTCCCCATAAAATCAAAATGGTTTGACCGATACAGCTGAAATTTTAAACTTATATTCTCTTGTTTCACATGAAATAGAAAATTTAATTTTGAAAAATCGGACCAAGCTCCTTTAAATGTCCTAAACATGGTTTCTAGTTCTGGACTGAATTTTGATACTTTTTGGAATTATAAAAAAAAAAATGTCCATCCAAATAGCATCTTATTATAATTTTCTGTTTTCATATCTACTTAAAATACCAAGAAATTAATTATTTCTATTATGAATACAATTTGCTGTCAATACCTTTGCAAATTTTAATGCATACATATTGTAGAATCTAAAATATAATGCAAAATAAGGCGTGATATTCTAAGGAATATGTATATTCTACATACAATTTGTCACAGTTTAACAAAACTTTAAGAAAATCAATTATAAAATATATAATTTCAAGAAAATTCATTGATTCCTTTTTTAAATGGACATACATAAAATTGGGTAAATCTAAACTCCTTGTGGAAGATCTGGAAGTGGAATATGAATTTCAAATGAATCAGCTAATAAAGTACTTCCATTTGACATTCATACACTATTCCAAAACCTTCCAACAGGCCTGGGGGACCGCTTTGGATGGCTATTGGTACTCGTGCTCATCATAAAAAATGGTGTAAAAGGGTCTGATTTGACCCACCAGTGGCGTCTACGTTTTTGAAAAAAGGGGTAGTTTTTAGCACAATTTACGCCATTTAGGGTTGTAAATTCAAGCTACCTCCGCCACTAACGGTCACTTTTCACTTTATATCACTCAGTTGAGTATCATGCTGAACATGTTCTGCATAAAATTGTCTAAAAACAAGAGTAAATAAGCCTGTCTCCATTTAAATGATCGAAAAACTTCAATTCGTAGGTCACATCACATACTGCTCTATATGACAAAAGACACATTTTGAGAAAATCGTATTTGAAAATTCTTACGTATATAATAATACCATAAAATAGCCTTTGCACTTAAGTTTTCTTCTGATACTAATTTCTTTTAAAAGAAAAGACTTCAAACTTGTTATTATGTTTAATTTCAACTAGCGATCTCTTGGTACAGTAATTGAATACGTCAAACTGAACTATTTCATATAGGTCTGTATGTGATCATTTTTTTGTGATGCGTTGTTTGCGCTATATTTAAGTACGTGATTTTTGCATATAGCGCAGTCAGTGAAACGCTAAATTCAAATAGAACGCATATAGACCAAAATTAATTAATGATTTCTTGTTAATTAGGCTAAATTATGGCCTTTTACTTGGAAGATATGAAGAAATCATCAATATATCAATCCAGACAAATTTTCTAGACTGGTATGTGATGCGACCAACGAATTGTATACGTTTAGTAACTTAATTATAAATTAAAGGTATTTCAATCGTACACCTTTACGCCATTTTTCGTGCGATTTACATCACCTTATGCCATTTAGGGGTATTTTTTCACTCAACAATTACGCCATTAAGGGACCAATTTTGAGGTGCTCTGACGAGCATGAATACCACTTTAGTATCCGAGCGGTCCCCCCGGGCCAACAAGGGGTGGGGGGTCAAGATTCTAACTAGATAAGCATATTACAACCACTTTTGATAGGTCACCATTTTAAAGGACCTCTTACAAGAAGGGCAGTGACTGCTACACCTAAAGCAATATCTACTGCTGGCATTTTGAGGACAGTCATCAACATCCCATCCTTTGATTCCGATAAAGCATCCTGTATCTCATCATCGTCAACATCAGCATCAACATCAGCATCATCCTCAACATCATCTACCTCTTCTTCAAAATAACTGGATTGATGAGACTGTCTTGTAGAAATAGTGGATGATGTTGTACAAAAGGATGATGAAGATGATTTTAGTATCTCTATTCCTGACATGCCTGGTATTGTCTGGAAAAATCTCGGCACAGCTGGTAGAGAATGATTTGACAGATTGTTTGAATCATTTGTATATTCACAATCTGCCACTGTTAAGTCATTGTTTGAAATCTGTCTTAAGGAACTGCCCATCTCAGATGATGTTGAAGTTGTGCTCACAAAACTGTCATCTGTTGTCTCATCTGTGATCTGCAGATGAATTTCAAATAATGAGAAACTTTGTTGATTAATGCTTGGGAGATTTAATATGGCTTGTTGAATTAAACTCTTTTTTAACCATGAAACTATCTAAATGCGATGGTTCTGAGTCAGGCTACTATCCACAGGTGGAGAAAGAGTCCAGACAATCCAAACAAAACTACATCCCCTATATTTTGGTAGTGCCATACTAATAGGAACAGTAGGCCAAATTTAAACGTACTGTTCCATGATTTTTATGATCTTTTCAGATATGCCCATACATTCTGAATGACCATTCTAATCAAACTTTCAATCCAGCTTACAAAGCCCTCGGGATATGTTATATGTTTTTTTAAGGAGACAATGTCTAAGTTAGTCTTCCATCCCCACCCTGTACCCCATCCAATCCCCCAGGAGTTAATATCCACTCACTTGACTGCGTTCCTCCTGTTTTCTATAGCAATACATGAGCATTGCATGCTGTATGACTCTAGCAGCATCATGCATCTTCTCTATATGACATCTAGTCTCAAGCCCCTATATCCCCACCCTGCACCCCAACCCAATCCCCCAGGAGTTAATATCCACTCACTTGACTGCGTTCCTCCTGTTTTCTATAGCAATACATGAGCATTGCATGCTGTATGACTCTAGCAGCATCATGCATTTTCTCTATATGACATCTAGTCTCAAGCCCCTATATCCCCACCCTGCACCCACTCCAATCCCCAAGGAGTTAATATCCACTCACTTGACTGCGTTCCTCCTGTTTCCTATAGCAATACATGAGCATTGCATGCTGTATTACTCTAGCAGCATCATGCATTTTCTCTATATGACATCTAGTCTCAAGCCCCCATATCCCCACCCTGCACCCACCCCAATCCCCCAGGAGTTAATATCCACTCACTTGACTGCGTTCCTCCTGTTTTCTGTAGCAATACATGAGCATTGCATGCTGTATGACTCTAGCAGCATCATGCATTTTCTCTATATGACATCTAGTCTCAAGCCCCTATATCCCCACCCTGCACCCACCCCAATCCCCCGGGAGTTAATATCCACTCACTTGACTGTGTTCCTCCTGTTTTCTGTAGCAATACATGAGCATTGTATGCTGTATGACTCTAGCAGCATCATGCATTTTCTCTATATGACATCTAGTCTCAAGCCCCTATATCCCCACCCTGTACCCATCCCAATCCCCCAGGAGTTAATATCCACTCACTTGACTTCGTTCCTCCTGTTTTCTGTAGCAATACATGAATACATGAGCATTGCATGCTGTATGACATTTTCTCTATATGACATCTAGTCTCAAGCCCCTATATCCCCACCCTGCACCCACCCCAATCCCCCGGGAGTTAATATCCACTCACTTGACTGAGTTCCTCCTGTTTTCTGTAGCAATACATGAGCATTGTATGCTGTATGACTCTAGCAGCATCATGCATTTTCTCTATATGACATCTGGTCTCAAGCCCCTATATCCCCACCTAGTCCTGGCACCATGACTTGACTTGGTGTCAAGTCATGGGAAATGCTATGTAGTAAAACTGCCATTTAAGCATGTCTGTACAGACCATCTGAGGACTAAGGGACGTAATCAATATAGGGACGAGCAATCGCTCGAGTCGCCCGAGCCATGAAGCCAAGTAATTGATCATCACATCTTTGGATTTTGCTCATCTGTGGCAAAAATGAAGTAATACAATGGACAATGATACCAATGCGTACCAAAAAATCTAATTTATAATAGTTGCTCGACCCAGGTGTAAACTTGGCTCGGGTCAACAAGTTCGGCTCGTCCGTGCTCGGCTCGGGCGAGTTGCTAGGGTCTAAATTGATTATGTCCCTAAGTCCACACCTCAATTTCAACCAAAATATTGAAGCTGCTCACAAATTTTTCAATTAGGAAGCTCCTTGAGAGTCTTGTGCATCTCATGATAGGTGGTTTGTTAACATTAAGAATCAAAATGTGTAATTTTTGGGCCTAAACTTGCATGTTGTAACATTGGGTTTCCGAATTTGACAACCTCAGATTTGTTTTATACGTCCAGATTTTGGATGATAAATTTCATCTTTTGGTTTAAATTAGGTTTGTAATGATTCTATACTATTAAAAGATGTTGCCTATGTTGAGTGGAATTTTTTAGGCTTTTAATTTTTCAAATATTTCATGTCAAAACTTAGAAAGCTTAAATGGCCAAAGTATTACACACTACTCCTGTGACCTAGGACCTATAGAAATTACAATACCCAATGATAAAAGTTAATGATGGTCCATAGTCACAGCCCTGGGACTAATCCCCACCCTGCACCCTACTCCAATCCCCTAGGAGTTAATATCCACTCACTTGCCTGCGTTCATCCTGTTTTCTGTAGCAATACATGAGCATTGCATGCTGTATGACTCTAGCAGCATCATGCATTTTCTCTATATGACATCTAGTCTCAAGCCCCTATATCCCCACCCT
>JXSR01S035835.1:0-11542 GCA_000969725.1 Ophiothrix spiculata
ACAAAGCTCTTTTATTGAACTTTTTAGCTGAAATATACTGCAGGCAATTAAAACAAAATAAAAATGTTTCCCGGTGCTATATAATGCGTAAAATAAGATTCGTTTGTAAACTTTTATACAATTATTTTAAGACCTTAGTTGGAGTGAGTAATTGATAAGAGCATAGGGTGAGGAAAAGTTGGTTGACATGAAATTAGAAGTTGATTTTACCAACTTTCATGAATTTATAGATCTGTTCTAATACTGTAAGGGATTGACCTTCGAACATTTGATGTTAACATCCATCTAATTGTGTAACTGAGAAGGGAATAATGAGGCGAATTAATGAAAATAACCATACTTTTTCGTATTTTCCGTACACTTTTTCCAGCAGAAATGTATTATAGTATCTGAATAGGGTAATCATTTTTTTCTTCAAAAATATTGATGGCATTTAGCAAACCTTGCAATGATATGAATACTAGTAAAGGAGGTCAAAGTAAATTAACTTTTAATATATTGGGATCACTTTTTTTTTTGTTAAAGATAATATAAGGAAAAATCTATGATGGGTTTGAGTTGAAAATTACACTACCGTCAGTTCTATTTTTAGGATCAATAATGTTTGCTGACATTTATCAACTCAGTATGCAATTCAATACAAACTAATACTGATATCATGACAAAACAAACTGATAATGATATCATGAAAAACCGCTTTGTAATGTACTTATCATCGTTCTTATTACATTTCTACTTATTTAAACAAACTTTAGATTTAGAAACAATGATATAATATCAGTTTCGTTTCAATCTAAATCATTTCGAATATAGAGACAATATTCTCGTATTATGTTCACAGGAATAAGCTATGGAGTTGTAGAAAATAAGGAAAGAAGAATAGCTGACAAAATACTTTGATCCATTTATTCAAAATACCTGGTTTTTCGCGTGCAGTTATTGTTTTCATTTATCAATATCTTTCTTTACAATCTCTCTGATTCCAACTTAATTCAGAGGGATTTGTGCCATGGCAAGTTGAAATTATCAAAATAATGTCAATATCCAGTTCTTTTATGTCAGGAAAACGGGAGTATAGTCTGCAGGCTAACGCCTTGGAGCAATATTATGGGCGAATTAGGTAAAAGTGACAAGAAAGCAAATCCGCAGAAAAAATTATCAATTGCAGGAATTGCGTTTTGTAATGGAAAAAATAAAGATACAGCGACAAAAATATAAACAAAGATAAACCTTCGATGAAATTGAAATTGTTAGTAACATAGCAATACGGCACAAACAGAATTGATCGATGAACACATTCTTTAAGCACGATTGGGAGCACGATAAGAGCACAAGTTAATTGCAAAGTCATTCATCTTTTTGCGTTTTCTTTTTAGACTTAACGAAAAAAATGTATGTTGAGTTTAAACAAACAAAACAAAGATATAGTGTTCGATGCAACAATCTTTCATTGGTTTAAACATTTGATTTACATGGAGTTTGTAATATATACTGACATGATGCGATATATGTTAACTGAAAATGCCTTATACAATTTGTCAGTTCAATTCAACGTTTTTGTCAACAAATTGTTGGCTGAGAACAATTAAAAAAGCAGGCTTTTAGTTGGAGTTTTAGTTAACAAATTCTACTCAACAAATTTGTTAGGGAAACAATTGAAAACTAATTAACCGTACTAAAATATTTTCGCACGACAGGCAAAGACGATTGATTCACCATTGACAAGTTGTAATCATTCGTAATTCGTCGTAAATATTTTCTTTTGGTGGAGAGGAAGTATGTGTGCAATAAACACCTAATTCCAAACAAGGATCTTGTTATAAACTTACGTCGATTGAAACGAATTAAAACAAATCATAGGGTCAATTTATATCAATGAAATCAATTTATTCCCTCAAACCAACATTGCAGGGTGCGGATGTCAAAAGCGCGCGTGTAGGGCCTACATGTGCAACTAAGCAGTGCTTGCGAAAATGCATTGCGTGTACATGGTGTACATGTAGTAGTTCTTTTGAGCTACCTAATATTTAGTGCAATAAGTCATTGTTATCTTTTAATCAGATATATAATTACAATGCATTCGTTTATAATAACGGAGGCCTGATGTTGAAAAATAAGTGTACACACTTGTATTTTGTTTGTTGTCAAATGTTTGGTGGTGTATCCGTTATTGATTAGAAGATGCATCGCGAAATTAATGTGATCACAATGACTTGCTGCGCAACGTATTTTGTACCTCAGAAAGAACCAGAGTGGAAAGTATAAACTGATCCAGTCAAATAATATTTTACGTGGTTGATATTTTCAACGATTTTACAATTTAGTTAACGCCTAGACTTGTTTCTTTGTGTGAACGAAATGTGCCGTTAAATTGCACTTCTGTGAACATTTTCTCTCGTAAAATGACCGCGATTCTATTGTTCTCCTTTATCCGATTACAATAAACTGAATTTCATGGTCGGTAGCATTACAAATTGTAATCACTTCTAATGGGTTAACAAAATTGTCAGTTCGCTACGTACAAATCTTTCGTAAATATGAATAGACTTCACAGTAGGATTACATGGACTGGTAGACGCAATGAAAAGGATTTACAATTTACACATATGTTAATTCAACAAAAATGAGGAACAATTTTGTTAACTATTTTGTTGACTGTCGTCAACTCGATATTTGAACTGACAAAATGTATATACATTAGCCCAGTTCAAATGTTCTGTCCGTGCATAACAATGCATTTTGTAATCCGTAGTAAAATATTTTGTTAACCCATTACTTATTCTATTCACTTGAGTCAATAAGTATAGATAATCCCCACTTGAGAAATTGCAATCCTTGACAGTCCTTTTGTGTTTACACGATAAAAAGCACAACTAAAAATCTCTAGGCGTTATGCTTTTCGTCGAAGACAATAGCCTATCCTATACTTTGATTGACAGGCCTCTTTTGTGCGGTAAAATTAATTAGATACTTCTATTGTCATTTACGATTTAGTTAACAAAATCCTTTGTCCTTTAATGAGATAACGGACAGAACATTTGAACTAAGCTATTGAATTATGTTTGTCCTTATAAAATGATTGAATAAAAATTAGGTAACCTAATTTGATAGAAATCACTATTGATCATGTTGATAGTCATTAGGGAATTAAAATGTATCAATACATTTACGATTTAAGGCTACAGTACACCTATTTACACCTATCAGAATATCACAATTTTTGGCGTGCATATTGAATAAAGTCTTTAGTTTATACATTATTCTTTACTAGTGATTTCACGTCCATTATTAAGGTCAAAATGACGCCTAAAGACTACTTCGAAAAATTTGACCCTTTTTCACCGAAACCTCATAATTTCATGATTTTCGAACAATTCGACTAGTTTCAAATTTTTGACAGATTGTAGGCTTAATACTTCTTTTTGAATTATAAAAAATATTTTATAAATATGTTGATTTTGAATGATAATAAAACAAGCCCGCGTTGTTTTCCCGAAAAACCGGACGTGAATAACGACTCTGATTTCGCCCTGTTTGATCTGTGAATTGCCTGTTTTAAGTATCTACATTATCTACATTTTGTCTGATATACGCATTCGCATAATTTACTTTCAAATTGAGCATTCCATTGAGGCGAAAATTGCAATGTTTATGTAAACAAAAGAAAAATACGGCATTCTAATATTTATGTTTTAGATTTTAGTTCACGATCTCAACGCTGCCTTGATAGCTCAGCGATAGATCCCTCGCTTCGTAATGCATGACTAACCCCTGCCATAATCCATGGTTCGAGTCCCCGCAAATGCAGTGGAAACTATTTATCTTTTCATGATTAAAAAATAGTTAGGATTCACATTTTCCTGAGCAGATGGATTCCCTTTACCCTTAAACACTGGGGAACTTTAATTTATAGCTTCACTGAAGTTATCTTAAAATGAAGCTTAACACAAATTTGAGTTAATCAACATAGTAAAGAAAGTGAAATTGTATCAACGAATCCAAATCTGCCAAGGTGTTAGTACGCGCACCATGAAAGACACCTTTCTTTCAATTTCACTAGGTGAAATTTAAGCCTGAACTGAACTTGACGTAGATTTAAATGAAACACTTCAAGTTGAGCCTCAGTCGCAGATCACCGTGTAGAGCCTAAACGTATGACTAACGTACACTGCTTCGGTCATTTACATACATGTTTCCGTCATTTACATACCAAAACAGGGTATTTTATGTGTACGTTTTGGTTCTATACGGTGATGTAAGACTGAACCCTTGGATAAATTTTCAGAAAATCAATACACTTGATTTGACTACTGAACATGGAATATCTTGATTCGATTCTTTAATATCGTATATTATAATTCTTTTATTTATTATTGATTTTATCATATTTAGGCAGGGTAACCGATTCAACCGAGGTAGATTTAAGAATTGGAACTCTTTAAATGTATTGTCAGTGAATAAATACACTCATCATGCTTATTACGAAATGTCGTAATTCATTACTAGAATATCAAATTTTAGTCTTTTTTTATTCATTTTCAACCCAAAGCAAGGTCAAATAAAAACTATTTTGCTTCTTAATCAAGATATACTGTATAGTGAAAACAATGTATCATATTTATTTTAAAAAGTATTATTTATAGAACTTGACACGCTTAAAATCATACTACATGTACCTTAATATAGTGTGAAATTGATTCTTTATTATATGTATCGATTTTCACATCTGAGTTGCACGAAATCTTTAAGGCCCCTTTAGACCCAAAATAAGTAAAATTCATAAATTTTGGTGTTTTACAGTTTATAGTCTACAAAAATATTTGAAATTTTATATTCCATTTACTTTTTAGTTCACTTTAATCAGACATTTAGTTTTTAAGTAACGCGTGATCAAAGCAACGTAATACAGACGAAAATTGATCCGATCACAAACTTTTTTATTCTTTTTTTTTTATTTCCTGTGTATTTTATTGTTTTCAAAGTGCATTTTTTTGATAAAATGCCATATTCTTGGAAATTACATACAAAAAATTTGCAGTGATGGGTTTTAAATCGCATGTCTTGTTGTAAGACATTAATTTAATAAAACCTGACTGTTTTCAACAATTAAATTTGCATAAATTAGTCTTCATTTGCATAAATTTGGTAAAACAAACTTTAAACGCAATTTTCTCAAAACACATTTTTTGAGACCTGCGAAGTTTGTTTTTTATTTTTCTCAGGAATGATGGCACCTATTGAGCTCAATGTTTTTATCTTTGCAGAAAAATGTAAATCTTATGCAATTACAGAGCCATTTTGTGAAATACCCCATCAAAAAATTACCATGGCAACCAATACAATTTTTTGATTTTTTTTAATGTTAAGGCTACAGTCCCTAAACCGGTGCCATTTTTGCCAACGGCATCTTTAGTGCAACTTTTTACCTACTTACACATATCAGAATAACACAATTTTTGGCGTACATATGCAATAGAGTCTTTAGTTTATACATGAGACTTTAGTAGTGAGTGATTTCACGTCCATTATCAAGGTCAAAATTACGTCAATAAACTACTTCGAAAAATTTACACCTTTTTCGCCGAAACCTTGAAATTGTATGATGTTCGAACGATTCGCCTGTTTCCAAATTTTGACAGATTGTAGGCTTGATACTTTTTATTGAATTACAAATAATATTTTATAAATGTGTTGTGTTGATTTTGAATGATAATGTAACAAACCCGCGTTGCTTTGCCCGAAAAATCGGGCGTGAATTATGACTCTGAGTTCGCCCTGTTTGAGCTGTGAATAGCCTGATTTTAGTATCTACATTATCTACATTTTGTCTGATATACGCATTCGCATAATTTACTTACAAATTGAGCATTCCAATTAGGCAAAAATTGCAATTTTTATGTAAACAAAAGAAAAATACGGCATTCTAATGTTTATGTTTTAGATATTAGTTCACCATCTCAACGCTGCCTTGATAGCTCAGCGGTAGATCTCTCGCTTCGTAATGCATGACTAACACCCGCCATAATCCATGGTTCGAGTCCCCACAAAGGCAGTGGAAACTATTTATCTTTTCATGATTGAAAAATAGTTAGGATTCACATTTTCCTGGGCATGTGGATTCCTCGTACCCTTAAAATTGTGCACAAGTGTTTATGTGTTCAATCCCAATATGACTTACTGTGTTATTATGTTGAATATGAAAAAGTGTCAAAGGTGCCTTAAATAATTGATGTTGATTTTTCTTGTAATGGACTTTTTAAAATCATCAAATCATTGAATGTCCAATATTCATAAAGGGAGATGAATCATCGGTTATCTGTCATGTAAATGCTTTTGAAATCAGTAGCGACATTTCATCTATCATATAACATGAAATCAAACTTATTCAAAGGAGATTTGTCGTCACCTTAAAAAAATATTCCCTTTGTGCGTACTTTTATCCAAGACATATCAAAATTTTAAACTCCTTGCAGTTGACTCCTAATTTCCGTTTGCCCTTTTTCAGTTTTTGAGATATTGCGTTTTTAACTGCTATAGTTATCTGTTGATATATATACCTTCCCAGCATTGAAAAATGCCGGTACCCATTTGACACCTGGGTGGAGAGGAGCACATAGGAGTGTTATATGATAGATGAAATGTTTGATTTCATGTTATATGATAGATGAAATGTCGCTACTGATTTCAAAAGCATCAATAGTTATCTGTTGGAGGCACGCGTGGCCGAGCGGTATAAGTCTCAGACTGTTAATCATTGGGCATTGACAGTGTGGGTTCGAATCCGCTCAGCGGCGTGTGTAATTTCCTTGAGCAAGAAACTCACTCCTATGTGCTCCTCTACACCCAGGTGTCAAATGGGTACCGGCATTCTTCAATGCTGGGAAGGTAACAGGCTCGCGGTGCAGGAGGTGTGGCGATCCCCTCTCCGCAAAATTTGAGTCTAGTCCAATCGCTAGAGAAAGAGAGATGGGCACTCCGACCAAGGTCGTCCCCTTTACCTTTTTAGTTATCTGTTAGTAACGTGCAATTAAATCTTCTGAAATAGTGCAATAAATAGGTCAAAATGTAAAATATTTAGGTAATCAATTTGACACATTTTTGACAATTTATTACAGTGTATTTAATATTTTCTTCTCAGACAGTAATTTGTATCTACTTCCTAGAAAGATATGAAATTAAAAAAAGAAACTTTATCCAGTTTATCAGAGGAATAATGTCAAAAACAAATATAATCAATTCTCCTTGACTTTATTTCTTAAATGACATTGAAATAGGTTATTCCCTCAATTTTCTAAAGATATTAAATGACAAATTTTCACTTTACCATGATGAAGAATTTAAACTATGTCTCGCAACGTACGCATGTTATTATCTTACCCTTTCTTTAACAACGTCATAAAAAATATCACACATTTTGTCAAATGGGGTGTTAGCATGCATAGGGGATATTTTATATCAAACGGAACACAACTTATGCATGAAGTAGAAATTTAAGAGGTGCTTTATAGGAAATGTTGTTTAATGCCTTTCAGCATTGTCTGCAACATACTCCATTGACTGCTACGTTTCATTGCATGATATGCAATGTTCTCCTTCACTTTGCTTGAAGGGGTTTCCAATTTGCCCTTGTCATTTTTAAACCAAATCCAGATGGTCCCGAGACAATGTCATTATCATTTGTTATTGTAATTGAGATATGCAATGTTCTTCTTCATTTTGCTTGAAGGGAATTCCAGTTTGCCATTGTCTTTTTTAAACCAAATTCAGACCGTCCCAAGACAATGTCAATGTCATTTTTAAACAATATCCAGACCGTCCCAAGACAATGCCATTGTCATTTGTAAACTAATTCCAGACCGCCTTAAGATAATGTTTGTAAAGTAAGGTTGCCATATGTAATGGTGAAATCAACTAGGAATTTGAAAGACAAATATTTTTTTTTAAAGAATGAAAACATGGAGCAAAAGTCAAATAATTCTTCATATTGTACTTGTACTCTGCAATACAGTCATTGGTGATATGTAGAAACAAACCATTGCAGGTTGAGCAATCAAGCTTAGAAACAATTATAATGAAGTCCTCTTTAAAAATGCTTATACAATTTTAACACAATGTCGTTATAATGCTTTCATTTATCAACTAAGCTATAGATACCTATTTGGGAATTGCATTATCTAAAATTCAACAAAACAGTAAGGAAGCTTGTTTAGTGTATTAGAACGTGCAACAATTTTCCATTCGTCCCACTAATTGTTTAGAATCTTTTATATTGAATCAAATATGGTACAAGTTGTCAATGTACAATGTATTAGTGTATCCATTATGCACCGCAAGCAATTGCCTTACCGTTTTTTATACATGACTTACATGTTATCCTGAAAGAGGTGCATATCGATATACCAAACTAGCTTGATTTTGCGAAAAAAGGGAGATTGCTTCTATATTTATCATAAGTATTCCAACATAGCGTAAATCCTGGTGTTTTCGAGTATAACTCGTCCATAGTTAATATTTGATTTCTCATTTATCTGAGCAATGTTTCCAATGTGTGTTGTTCAATGCATTAAAACAACAGTGCCCTTAGCTTATTTTGGCCCATAGATAATTTTTTTTCTTTCAAATGGCGACGTTATGAGAGATAATGAATGAAGACCTCAGGCACATTGTAGCCGTGAGAAACGAAGGAATCCCTTTTCGTTGTATGCTGTGCGTTTTGTATTTTGCTGTCAAAGGGACTCCAATATTAATAATTGCATGTATATTTTGCATATTTTATATTTTGCATGTATGTATTATGGAAATAAAGTTGAATTGAATTGAATTGAAATATGCCAATACCTTGCGTAAAAGCAGTTGTCCGTGTAAGACAACACATAGGGAAAATCATCAATCAGTTTACAATAATAGGCTTTTTCCATTTAGCCCTTCGGCCCTTTTGTTCGCTCAGTAGTGACAGGATAATAGAAGTAACCTGCGTATAATCATTCTTGGGGGAATATTCAAAGATATAGACTCATAATGTGTAGATTTACGAAAGGGAAAACATTTACCTCGCTTGTACAAATTGTTTTCATTAAGGAGTGTAGGTCTAATTAAGTTTTGACAATTAAAGAATAAGTGTTTTGAGTGTTAAATGTGAAGGCTACGACCATTGTAACCTCTCTTTGATGACACAAATTTGTGCATATCTCATGGTTTGAATTGCATTGGTATGTATTGAATCGAACAAATTGCGACAACTAACGGACACATCAATAACATCCAATGTATCGTCATTATTATCAAACCAATGTTAACATATTTTAGGAACATGTCAACAGGTTGTAAATAACCATTTATTGTTCTTGAAATGACGTCACACCCGACAGCACACAGGTTTTTGATAACATGTTCTTCGAAAATGGCGTTAGCAGTATCAATCTAAACGCACATCCGCATTACGCAAATCCGAAGAAAAACACATGTGATATTATTTACCGATGAGTATTCAATAACAAACATTACAAGAGACGGGAGTTTATTAATTTAACTTTTAATTCTCGACAGATATCAGCTCTCAAAGAATTGCTAATTCTGGATGGCATTGTAGAAGCGAGCAGCCGCCATCATTAATTTTATGGCTAAGCCCCCTTATTATTGAAATAAGTGTCAATATTCAAAATAATCAAAGAAATGAAACATGGAAGTAAATTCATAAAGATATAATTATAACGTCCGTAACAAATTTTTCATACCAATGTTTTGAAAACGTCATTTAAATTTTGCGCCAAAATCACAGTCGACGATGTTGCAATACTTAAGACTAATGTGTGTAAAATAACTATCAATATACCTTGATTTTCAGTGGGGGAAATATGGGAAACGTAATACACTAAACGTGCATGGTTTTGAATAAATGTGTGTCTGACATCTTTGTTGTTAAATCAACAATAATAATTATGTGATATTAAAATATTAGGAGTTGTGTGTATTATAATTTTATTATTGATTATCCACTGATTGTTTAGAATCTTTTATATTGAATCAAATATGGTACAAGTTGTCAATGTACAATGTATTAGTGTATCCATTATGCACCGCAAGCAATTTCCTTACCGTTTTTTATACATGACTTGCAGAAAGAGGTGCATATCGATATACCAAACTAGCTTGATTTTGCGAAAAATCACAGTCGACGATGTTGCAATACTTAAGACTAATGTGTGTAAAATAACTATCAATATACCTTGATTTTCAGTGGGGGAAATATGGGAAACGTAATACACTAAACGAGCATGGTTTTGAATAAATGTGTGTCTGACATCTTTGTTGTTAAATCAACAATAATAATTATTTGATATTAAAATATTAGGAGTTGTGTGTATTATAATTTTATACAGTTTATTTTCCCCAAATTCTATAGTTGTTTCGATGGATCTAAAATCGAAAAATTGTTTCTAATATTTTGTCTTTCTTTCAATGGAAGCATCCCTTGAATTTAATGCATACAACACTAGTGGGATTTGCCTGGCTTTCCGTCGATATATATAGATATTAATCCTGTAGACAAATTGCACTTTCTTGAAATGGCTGAGATTATTAAGAATTAAAATAGATTGACTTTAAATGTAATGGAGTAATTCATTACACTGTATTTGAGATAAAATCGAACAGAAAATTGGGGCCTTATTTCATTTAAATCATGCATTTTCTTATCTTTGTTTAGTTGAACAAATACTTTTAGAGGAATTTACGTTTCAAGAAGAAATATACTTTTATTCTTGACTATCATGATTATGACAGTTTTTAAATATAACATATTTACACACATAAATTATCTTCGCGTTCTTATCCAAATATTTTAATTTACTATGCGGTTGAAAGTTATCCAAATGCAAATTTACTATTCTTTAATTTTTTAGTTCAAAATTTAGAAATAATTTTACGGTACAAATATATATCAGACAAATCAATACCGTAGACGTTATAGGTAACACTTTTAAGTAACTTCTGCAAAATGATTTACAAAGCATTATTTAATATATCTTGATTTTCATTGTAAGGAATATTACCGATTTAGAGATTTTTATCTGAAGTTGATGTATTTAACTATTTCCTTGACAGAATATTATAAGACATGTTTCCAATCAGTATTATTTATAATAAAAAATCAAGATATGCATATAATTTGAAATAAAGTGAGGTTAGGATCGTCACCTCATTAGACTGGTTTCCATTACAAGTCCGGTGTTTCCTTAAAAAACCCACCCTAAATATATTATAACATTTCATCACAACCAAAGATGTCAAGTGTAAGACGCAATGTCAAATTGTCCGATGACCTTGAATTAAAGCAATCAGCTTGGCAATCAGTTCATCTGTTGTAAACTTTTTTTTCAGTTTGCATCGATTTTAAATGCAATTATTTGTCTTCAAATGGGCTCAGCTGATATTCTACATAAATGTTTTAAAAGAAAGGAAAAATAACGCTTGGACCGTTAGGTTGATATAAGGGCCATACTTGCTCAATTGGATTTCCCCTTTTGTAAAATTGATAAGGATA
>JXSR01S035836.1:37158-52394 GCA_000969725.1 Ophiothrix spiculata
TTTTACATTACTGAAATATAATATTTTGCTATTTAAAATAATGTATACTAATGAGTGGTCTGGCGCTTTATTTGAAACAAAGTGATGCATCAGAAAAATGCTTATTGAAAACGATGCTATTATTAAACAAAGTACTAATAAGTAATTGTAGCATATTGTTTCGACACCAATTGCCAAGAGACTTTACCACTTACATTAAGATGCTGGTACCTAAAAATAGAGCTGCCAAATGTTTTCCGAGGGCAAATGCCACAACCATTTCATTTCTTTTTACCACAGTCGCAGTTCAATGTCCCGTGTCTATATTAAGAATATGTTTATTTTTTTCTACATCCGGCTAAGTTCAAATTTTTACACACCTTGCGCAAATAAAGTACGTTTTTAGTTTTGCAAGAGAGTTGCTATTAAAGTTTTGTCCAAATGATTGCTAGAAAGAGAAATCTTTGTATGGTGATAGTTTGGTTGATTACAGCAATCATTTTAAAGAACAGCCAACTGTTGAATATTTTTATCTTGTATTGAGTATTTCACACCATTCTTTCGGAAAGGCAACTGGATGACTTTTACAAACACCTCCTTTTAAATATTGATTCGTTTCAGAAATTAAACTTTGCATTTAGAGCATCGCTATCGTGTATATCATATCTATAAGCGATACAACTCAACTGTAATAAAATTTTGGTGGAACTGGAAATAATGTTCTCTATACATGAAATTAGTAACTTTTGGAAGACTGTCGTTGCTTACAAGTATCCAAACATACCCCTAACTATGTAGTATTTTGATATTATCGTGACAATGATGTGTGTACATACCAGTTGTCTTATCATATCGTATCATTGTGCTTATTGGAGCGAGTTATGGATGAAAGTGAAATGCGTGTTAACGATATTATGTCCGCATAACCAATAATGAAAAAAAAACATACTAGTTGCAGAAATATGCATTTCAGGCAAATTAGCTAATCGGGACAAAGAAGTAGACAAAGGGAAATCATTTTCAATTTGAGTTAGGACAAAGGGAAATCAATTGCAATTTGATTTTTTTCCGCTAAAATATTTCCCCTTAGCTTGTTAAATTCCAAATCATGTAGACTAAGCAAAATTTGAAAAAATAAATATTTAAGTTCAGCAACAAAATGCTTTAATGTCGTATTGCATTATCTTTTGGGGCGGCTAAATACCTCCCGGGGCATTTATCCATGCAAGTGCTCGGCTACAGTGCTGCTTTGAAAGTCTTCTTTTATTATCATTGCATAACAAGTTATTAGGCATTGCTGAATATAGCCCTTTTTTTTAATGATTAAAATGCGAACTGTTAGTTCTACTGTAAAACGAAGATACTAACCACAATGTCGTGTATGACCTCTGTGCTTATCTTATATTAAGAACAAATTAGACAGATATAATTTAATATTGTTTATGCAGGTACAGAGGTACAAAATCATAGGCCCGTATACACAAAAGACTTTAAAGATTAAGATCTAGTTTAAAGTGAGACCTGGTCTAACTCAAAATTATTCCTGCCATAGCAAGACCATTTTAAGTACTTTTGAAATGCAATAGCATTAAATATTAAAGAGTCAACAATAAATCTTACAAAAATCCCAAATTGTGGCAATATTGCTTGAAGAAAGTATATCTAACTGTAATATAAAAAAAAATCACTTAAACCAGGTCTTACTTTAAACCTGGTCTAACTCTTAAACCTCTTTTGTGCATATGGGTCTAAGAGTAACAACTTAATATTATTGGTTTTTACATTACTGAAATATAATATTTTGCTATTTAAAATAATGTATACTAATGAGTGGTCTGGCGCTTTATTTGAAACAAAGTGATGCATCAGAACGTTTTATAGGATTATTATTTAAACGGTATTACGATAAGAAGATAAACTCAATCAAACAGATTTTTCATAAATTATTAAAAGTTTTTATAATGTTAACGTTAAGACTGAGCTGCTGCAGATTTCCTCTAAATGTCAATAAAATAAAAAAATAATTAACAACCCATACAGTGTTTTATTCTCAAACGAAATGTTGCACAAGTTGTCTTTAAACATAGTTTACATATATTTATGATGGAATTTTGATCCTTGCCCTTAGACCCTCCGTTAAATTACCTGGTTTCAAGTACAATAAAACAGCAATCCCAGTATTTCAACAATCCATTTATGAGATTTTTTAAATATCTTTTTTGTATCCACTGATACAAGAATAAGAAGCATAAGCTTAATTAAAAAAGGAAAAGTACGCAAACTAATCAAAATACGTCGAACAGTTTTAGTGCCTAAACTGCCTAAATGCATTTCAAATAAACGTCAAGATTGTCACAAATATACGTATTTTTAGGTTTTAGTGGTTTATCTTTCAAAATATGCTTATAATATGCAAATATATATATTATTATTAAATCATTCTTTATTGTCAATTAAAACGTGAGAACAACAAAGAAAGCACATAAATCCCAAGGAACGAAATAAATAGAAGATAAGCATAAGAAACAAACAATTAATTAACACAAGCAAAAATATACAAGCCAGGAAGCAGAAAGCAGGAGTGATATAACAAATTAAAATTTAAACATAATTCACATCTTCCAAGTATTATATTCAAAATATTATGCTTGAAAAAGTATTTTAATGAAATTCAAAAGTGTAAATAAAATTTCAACATTGACTGGATGGTATGTAAGAAAAAAATAAGGCCTGTTTGACTGTATAATACTATTCAGAATTTATAGGTGAAATTTGTGATTTAACGTACAATTAGAAAAAATGAGTTTTACTTTAAAACCAAAAATGCACTGCTTTCCAGTGAGACCTGCGATGATGGATCCTACAGCTTAAACGTTTGAATTGTTGGTTCTGAATCATTTTGTTTAAAAAGACAATATATATTATACAAAGGAGGATAGTTTATTATTTGGTATTATTTATAATGAAAAGAAATTTGGTTTCCGTAATCAGATTGACCTATCGATATTACATTTGCCGTAAAATATTTTGAAACTTAGGAGCAATTAGATACAAATGGACACAGGAAATAACAGTTATGGAGTTATCACCGTCTTACTATCATTGGTCAGCGACCAGATATGATATTGATATGCACTTTTATTCAGGAAATAGGGGAAGTTTATGTTATCCTCGGTGTTTCAAGCCTATTATACAATTATCCATGTGAGAAGTATTGCACATGAAGTATGGATAAATAATAATGATAATAAAAATTATATAGTAAATAGAGAAGAGAATTAGTCACCAGGAATAGAACGTAACCATTAACTTAGCCAAACAAGTAATGTTCTCCTCATGCATTTGAAGTTAAACAGTGAAAATAAAAAACTGCAAGAAGAGGTCGTCACACCACCTTGTCATGTATTGACAATAGTAATGTTCTTATTAGCATTCCTTTTAAATTGGCAACTGAAATGTTTGTACAAAATGTGACTTATTTTATAAAATATCATGATTATGTAATATTAAAATTCTAAACACTTACATATAAAACGGCCAATTAAACAAAATAAAAAAAGGAATTATCCAGCTGCAGATTAAACATTTTATATGACACAAACAGTATTGTGAATAAAAACAGATATTATACACAATTACTTTAAATGAGCGATTCAGTTGAAACCATCAAAACGGTTTTAGTGTTCAATCAAAGGAGGAAGTTATTTAGACTTAGGTCAAATTGCCATACAATAGCTGAGTTCAAATGTTTTGTAATTCATAACAATGGCTTCTGTTAAGAATTTTGTTAAACCATTAATTGACTTTAGTTGACAAGCACACATAATCATCAGGTGAGAGTTTGCAGTCCGTAATTATTCTACAGTGTTTGCACGAGCAAAAGCAAAAGCAACAAATCCAGGGCTTCTTTGCCTTGCTTTTGTTCGAAAAAGACAATAGACTATGACCTACTTTAATGACAGGTCTCTTTGTAAGGTAAGACTTAATCGATATTTTTTATCAATTCAATTTTGATTTTAATGAAATAATTTTTAACAGATTTGAACTTACGTA
The DNA here is from genome assembly GCA_000969725.1 of Ophiothrix spiculata. Classification (NCBI taxonomy): domain Eukaryota; kingdom Metazoa; phylum Echinodermata; class Ophiuroidea; order Amphilepidida; family Ophiotrichidae; genus Ophiothrix; species Ophiothrix spiculata. The sequence continues at coordinate 41,191 of JXSR01S035836.1, forward strand.
ATGTTTAATAGCTTTCAAACAAAGTGTGAAAAAAACATCTTGCTAATGTCACTTTGAACCAAGAAAGGGGTGAATTTACTGTCTAGGCTTGTTTTTGGTCCATGTATCAGTTTTGTGTCCACTTTTAATTTTGTTTTCCTTTTCCTGCTTTCATTCACGGCCTCTGCTTTCGTTTATTGGGACCCCATTGGAAATAAGCGTCCTCTTTCTGGTAGGCTTAATGGGTTATCCTGGTTTTGTCAGCTTTGGTGTCAGTATATTCCCACCCATTAGTGGTGTTGCAGCAGGTTCCGTAATTTCATGTAGTTTGTGTACATTTTTTTCTATTGCTATATTGTTGTTATTTTCTTGTTGACAATTCCAAATAAAAAACAAACAAACAAGCTCTATTTCGTAAGAGCCGTGACATGCACTCACCTATCAGAATTATATGGCTTATGCACTGTGTTACAGATGAGTGAGACCATGGTTCTTATAATACAGTTCTGTAATCAAATTTCACAAATGAGTTAAACAGTTGTGTGTTTCAACAATTTTCAATGTTTCCTTGCCTTGATTTTAATTATACTATAGTGCACAAAGTGAATATAAAATAGGTTTGGAGACATCCATGACGAGACTTTCTTTATGTAAGATGAGGAGGATGTCTGTGTTTGCTTATTACACCAGTTACGTGAATGCTAAAAGGCTCGGTTATAGGAACTAATAATTTGCTCTACTTCCTAATTAGATTTGATTATTACTTTATTTAATGTAACAGGTATTGAATATTGGTATCAAGGCTTTAAATTATATGTTTTTTGTGTATTAAAGCTAGCAATTTCTGTTTTGAAATATTGTGTTTGCGTGTATTTGTAATTTGTTAGATAAATGAATAATTTTATGTCCAATGTTCCAATAGATGGATAGTTTTTCGTAGATTGATTTGATATTAAAGCTCAAGCGTGCATTGAAACGTAAATTGGGATTTTATTTCCGCTGAACAATTAAATACTTGCTAAATCTTGAACAAATCACTCTTTCACTGCTACGATATAGTAATCATTTTCAATGTTCGTAGCTGATTCTTTGTTTCATTATGCTTTTTTTTGCATTTAGTTACCGCCAATTTTTTTGTCAAATCTAGGACGTTGGAATGCTGCAAAATATCTGATATTTGAGGCAATCAGTTTAAATGCTGCACACTTAAAAGTAGGTGTTCCAATCTTGTGTCAAGCATGAAAGGTTGATTTGCATAAGTTTAGCTTATTTGATGCTACAGGTAAAAATGTATTTTAGAGTAACCCATTTTGACAGTTTAAAAACCCAACCAACTCACCGCTATTTTGATCATATCTCTTCAAAGAAACATTCTAGAGGGGTCACAAAAGTTAACGGAATACAAACTTTGAACTGTAACTGTACACAAGTACTAGAAAGAAAATTTTATTAAATTTGAATAGGATTATTATGATTTTTAACAAAATACAAATTCTTAGAAACACTGTTATATTCATTTATTTCCATTCTGAAACAAATATAGATATATTTAATATTTGTCAAGTCCGAAATAAAATATTCATTTTTCTTTTTTAAATATTGTTTCTGTTAGTCTGAAATGTTTATACAATGTAAATACATATTGTGGTGAAGTTACATAGGATTTAGAACTGCATATAACTAGGTCACAGACAGGCAAAGTTGAGACGGAGATAAATGCACTTATTTGCGCTTGCATATAGAAGAGTTTGTGTTTTCCGTAGAACTTCACCGTTAGTTTGTTTATACAATCAATCGTGTTATACGAGTGTAAGTTCTATTTCTTCTTGGTTATAAAAATAATATTTTGAGATATTGTGTTATTATCATGTTTAAAGGAGGGTTGAGTGTGTCATTATAACAAAATATCAATATTCATTTTTGGCAGAATTTGCTTAACTTTACCATGAATTCACATTCACTGCATGTCAAAGGTAGCCATTACCGTTAAAATCTAATTTTTAACCTTTTGGTCACATTTCATTATGTGCATGGTAAAATACTATATACTTAAAATATAAGAAGTACCTAATATCCAGCAAACAAGAACGCATATGTGTAAAATACGAATTCATATTGTACCTATTGTATGAAAGTGACATGTTTTCGGTTCCAAAACATTTACTGGACATTAGATACCTATTTTAATTACTTACAATAAACGTGCTTTTATGTTATTGAATCTCAATTACATTGAAAGATAACAGATTAATTTCCTTACTATTTTTTATAAATTCAGTGGGACTTAATCGGTAACTGACTTTGATGAACAACGACCTAGAAGACACTATTATAATGATTAATGTATGGCGCCTTGAGTAGACAGTGGAGCTTGTTTAATTTAATTTAACTAATTTTAATTTGCTTTCCGATATCTATGAATGTTAATTCCTATTATGTCTAGTTTGATAAAACGTAAACGCGTTCTGTGACACATCTTTTCACTGTTTTGCAACGAACGCCAAAGAAGAAACATTTTTGTTTTACTATTGTCAGAGATTTAAGACTGAAACAAATGTTCTCCATGAATATATTTTGGTTTGATTTAATCTTATTTATTTATGTGGTTAAGGAAGAAAGAGTTTATCCAAACCGGTTTACTTAAAATTGCATTTTGTTTTACACTTTGTATACTTGCGATAAAAAATCATTATGTCATATGTTCATCCAGAATAAATTAGAAAGCTACAGACTACATCTAATGCTCTTTCTCTGCTAATCTAAAGTGATCATTATTAAAGAGACTAGACTATATTCCACCTAGAATTAACAACTTTTGGAAATACTCTAAATAAAGCTTAAAAGTACAGTAAAATTCCCAAAAAAATTACACACAAATGGCTCAAATTGAGAGATAATTTATTTGTAGGTAAAAAATTGCAATTTTCTCCAATATTCCTCAAAATCATGGTAAACTACTTGTGGGTTATATTACTATAAACATGTTTTATCGATTCAACTAAAAAAATATATTGGTAAAAAATTAGTCCCTTTAATGCTTGTAGTAGTTGAGTCTAGTTTCTGTAAGTTACACTTATGATTTTTGCGTTTAATATACGTGAATACTTTAAGTCAAATCTACGATATTGTATGCTGCACAATATCTGGATTTCTGGCAATTAATTATGATTCTAATTATTTTTTGTAGATCTGTCACCTGTTACTACTCTAGACACAAGAAGTATAAAACTCATTTATTAATCATCTTGTTTAGGCTTTCGCCAAGGAAAGCCATCTTGGTGCTTGGTACCAAGTTAGATAAAGAAAACTTATCTTCAACTGGGCTCCAAGATGTTTTTAAATTCAGTTTGCAAGAGGAAAACCGGAGTACCCGGAGAAAAACTTGCCGAAGCGAGTATGGAATGAAAATCATATGCAAATAAAGCGCCTGGCGCGGTTTAATAAAATATAATTCTTAGAAACACTGTCATATGTAAATAGGTTAAAAACAATTTATTAATATATCAACATCCAAAGGGGTATTCACAAAGCTAAAATAAAACACAAACAAAGACGTTTCGGACAAATAAAACTGTTCTTTAACAAGGAAAATAAAGACACATGACATTTAAACACCACAACAGTAGGAATTTATTTACTTTTCGGTCTTTATTTCCAAGTACACAGTAAAAAATAATTACTCATATCGTGGTAAAAAGGGAACTCGCGTCTTCTTTGTAAACTTAACCTCTACTAAAATGGTAAACAATTGCCCTGTTTTTGGTAATAAACTACCATCGGCATGGTAAACCATGGTAAACAAGGCAAGCAATGGTAAACTTTTACCACTGCCGATGGTAGTTTATTACCAAAAACAGGGCAATTGTTTACCATTTTAGTAGAGGTTAAGTTTACAAAGAAGACGCGAGTTCCCTTTTTACCACGATATGAGTAATTATTTTTTACTGTGTATTGTTAATACCTCTTTGGCTGTTAATATGTTAATAAATCGTTTTTCACCTATTTTCAATTGATTTTGAATCGATTGTGATCCATCTAAAGTTCCCCTGCTGGTCATTTCCCCGGCAGCGCATTTTCCAGGGAAAACAACGGGATTAATAAAGAAAGTTTTAAAATAATGAATAATTTATGTGATTGTACACGGTATTTACCCTAATTTACGCCTCTTTTTACAGTTTCCCCTAACTTTCCCATGTAATCCAAGATTACAAAGTTTGTCTAATAACATCCTTTTTTATAGTGTAGTCATTCATTTACAGATATTCTATTTTAAAACAATATATCAATAATTTCAACACGATTTTTTATTTACTGCTACCAGAAGAAAAAATAGGGTAAACAATTTCCTTAACAGTGTACAATTTCAGATAAATACGTTTGGGAGAGCATTATCTTACATTTCGAGAATCTCACTTGGCGCATATATTAATTCATTCATAGCGGGGTTCAGGTGATTTGTAGTGAGTTTGTTTCAAGGGATCATAGGCTTGAATCTTATTTCTGTACTCATGAGATAATTTAAGTTCATCAGTCATTTATCTTAAGATGTTATTTCGTTCAGTTATGTAATGAGTTTAAGTGATATTATATTATTCAGAATTTTTTATAGTTTTCTCAACTGAACATAAGCTTCGAACACAGACAATATGAAACGTGAACAGAATAATGCAAAATGATCGCCATACACCATTGCAATGATAGACCAAAATTTTAAATACGTCTTTGAAAAAAGACAAAATCACATCGTGCTAAGTTTGTTGACCAAAATGCACACTATTTTACCCTGTGCAAATCTTACCCACCCTATATAATAATGCTTTTTCAGAGAAAAAAATCTTTGAAAATTAAGCTTTCCAGCAATATATTGCTTTATGGGTCTTAACTGTACTTAATTAAAGTTACAATCCGTTGAGTGGTATGGTTTGTCAAATGTTTTAATAATTATAAGACTAGTATTTGACTTATGGACAATTATACATAATCATATGGTCAGATGGTAGGCGGCAAATGTAATTCAAGCTGGAACAGCTAGTCAATATATAGGGTCACAGTTTGAAGTGGTACTTGACTTGTCTGTATTGACATCCAGGAGTTTGGGATGGCAAAAACTGCCATGGAAATTCCTTTTTTCCATACAACAACACGGATTATGTCATTTAATATTGTTTAACACGATAGCGTGCAAAGTTTATTTGTTTTAATCATAAAACATTTCAATCTTACTGCACCTTTTTGTTAAATACAATACTAAAAAGGCAATTTTTTAATCAGATAGCATAATATTTATTATTTTTTTGGGAGGGGGTGTAATTTGATTTTTAAATACACAGGTGGCTGAGGACACGATTTACTTGATTTAGGCTGAGGGATTTCTAAACGCAAACTTAGGGATACATTTTACGTGTATCGTAATTGACAGAGCCACAAACTGTGTTTTGAAAATATTACAAAAACTTCTTTTTTTACATTGATCAAATCAATTACAAAAGCGATGTCACAAAATTAAACATAATTATATTACTCTAAATCCGTTGGGGTTCACGCGTGAACCCCACTTCTTCTTATCAAAACCTAATTTTTTGTACAGTTTATTCGTATCTTATTACTGGTATTTTCTGGTCACGTGATTTTATTTTATTTTGACCAAATATGGGAGATTACGGGTTCGTTAATATTCATATAGACAGGCTGGTATTGCCAGTGTCTCGTAAATATTGTCCGCCATCGCCTGAAATACATTTGGTTTCAGTCCTAGGGAAATATCTTCTCGAAACCACAAGATCCCCCTTGTTTGACATTTTCAGCTTACAACTTGACCTTAATATGCATTTTGACCTCGGTATGTGACCTCATCAACTACACGTGTACTCCAATTGAGCCTAATTCAGACGGCAATGGCCATGCCTCTCCACCGTCCATAATTGATCGAGATACCTCCGCGGTATCGCTCGTGTAATTTTCGTTATGTTAAAAGAGTGCATCGAATAAACTTCTTTGCTACTAATGGGGTTCACGCGTGAACCCCAGCGGTTTTGGAATAATACAGTTAAGTGTATTACTATAGGAGCACTTTTGTTATTATTTGAATAAAGGTAGAAATATGATTTTTGAAACATTTTCAATATCAATGCGCCATAGAAAGACGTGTAAAATGTTCCCTAAATTTGCGTTTTAGAAATCCCTAGTCAATAAATTTAGTAGTTTCTTGTAAATCGCCATGATCGCGGCCGCCCCCGCCTGGCCTAATTTAACAATTTGACCTTGTTGACTTTTGACCTGGTATATGACCATTAACCTCATCGACAAATGCCCACCACCCCATCCCCGTTTGGACAATTCAGTGCTCGTTGGTTATATAAATCCAATAATGTCGTCATGCCTAACATTAGCAACCGGTACTTGGCGTAACCATGGAAAAAAGAGATCTCTTTTTTCCATGGCGTAACGTCACACTACAATTTATCAACGCCTTGCTTTGATATCCGTTTGATTGACAGATTCGAAGATGCTATTACAATAAGAGTTTACTTTGATAGTGTTGGTCATATAAGCTCTGTATATTACATTCTCTTACACGTTACCCTTTGTCATTTGCTTATAATAATGGTACGATCTTAAAAAGAAAAAATATTATTAAAGTATTATGTTGTTTCATAAATCCAATGCGTCGATAACTTGTTAAAACAATATTACACAAATTCCATTTTATACACTAAAGGTAAATATTCGCACGCACGTATCAAAACATTAGATGAGTAGAAAAATACTTCAAATATCATCAGCATTATTGCATTCTCACGCTTTTTCGTGTGAAGATAAGTTTCAAATAAAATATTACTTAAATGTGTAAAATTATACATTGTGTAAATCGAATTACCAATATGTTTGCGTTAAATATTCCCCATTTTGTCCCGAAATTCGTATACAAAAATATTTATTTCATTCATGTTATATCATTTACTTTTACAAACACATTCTGTTTTTAATTTTGTTTTTGAGTGCCAGTATGATAAAAAATTAGATAAAAAATACAATAGTTTTTTTTTCAATATTTATAAAACGTTTCGCATACACAAAGTGTAATATTCCCCGGAATAATATTTTACGTGGTCTGTCAAATTTGCAGCAGTGTAGTTCCGGTGTAATAGCAATAGTAGTCCCCTGATCTTACTGTCCGGGTTGTACATCAACATTAGTTTCATGCTTTACTCCGTTATGGTCTATGGAGGGCGGACTTCGATTTCAGGAGGACCTTGAATACTTTTACACCGGTTCTCAAAATCCTACAGGGTATCCATAGTTTATGAATTGTTAACAATTTATTTTTTCAGCTTTTGTCGGGAAAATGTAATTTCCCTGGCAGCACATTTATCAGGGAATTTATAGAAGTCCGTAAAAAAGCGGACAATTTTACAGAAAGCCGTAAAATAACGGACAATTTGTCGTCAATTATGTGATTATATACAGGGTGTCCCTTAAAAAAGGAAACCGAGATTTGCGACCTCTGTTATTGGAAACGGTTGAATAATTTGGAGTACTGTTTTGCTAGATTAATGCACCAGCAAGTCCTCTTTACAACAATACTAAATATTCCTACGTTGCTAACCTTGTTGAGTAATAACGACCAATTTAATGAATTGTGCATTTTATGCCTTTGTACCACTTTTTGGTAGCGTTAACTTCTTGCTCATGATGTGCTTGAGTTTAAACAGTGTTGAAAGAAGGACTCCTTTAAGACTCTTTTTTGGATGACTGAATATCGGATTGTTCCTAGATTTAGAATATTAAACTCGGAGAGTGCAACTGAATACAGGAACGTTTTTTAAAGGAGATTTCATGATTAATTTGCTTCCTATTTGAGCTATGGAAAATCCAATCCCAAAATTAAATTTCAAACCATTCATCAGCTTGATATCGTATTTTTGTTTGTGCATGCTTTATCTAAACCAGCTAATAGCATTGCAAGATGCAGTTCATCTTTTAAATGTTTTCTTTGTCACTTGTTGAATGAGAACAGATACGTAGCCTTTATAAAATGGCCGTTTATTATCGAAGAGAGATTTCCTGTTGGCCTACCTTAACACATGGATGTACGAATTCAGGCCCTTCAGAATTTACCCTGTTTTACTTATTCTCAGCCTAGTTTTGGACGATTTTACTCCATTTTCAGGCCTTTCTGTCACTACTTCAGGTTGTAAAACATTGTGTCACTTACATCCCTGCTTAACAGCAAAGTCTTCAAATTTCCACCAAATGGCACCAAAAGACGAAGAAGTTAACTCTACCAAAAGTGGTACAAAGGCATAAAATGCACAATTCATTAAATTGGTCGTAATTACTCAACCAGGTTAACAACGTAGGGATATTTGGTATTGTTGGAAAGAGGACTTTCTGGTGCATCAATCTAGCAAAACAGTACTCCAAATCATTCAACCGTTTCCAAGAACAGAGGGCGCAAATCTTGGTTTCTTTTTTTAAGGGACACCCTGTAGAGTATTCACTTTAATTTACGTCCCTTTCTCCATAAAATCACATTTTCCCGTAACCCTTTCTCTGTAATCTAAGATTACAAAGTGTGTCCAATAACATCTCTTTTTTACAGTGTATTTGATACTGTCTTTGATATTCCATAGCCTATGTGTTCACTAATTAATGATATAGCCTTGTAAATCTAACTTTAATTTGTGAATACGCTCGCAGTTTTGGGTAAAAACCACATTAGTGATATTATTTAGCTACAATAGAAGATCTCAATGTAAAGAGTACTTAAATTCTTTTCATTTTCAAAGTTTTGTGTTACAGCATTTCGAAACCTTACATTTGTAGGAATTTAAGAATAAAATCAGTAAGAGATATGCATTAACTTTGAAATAAATTTGGTATGAAGCAAAACTTTTATTACACAACAAATTGTAAACCTGTTGGTGATACACCGAAATTCAACATTACGAATGCATGGAATTATTTCTTTGTATTTTCCATTTGTATGTTACAGAAATATCTGTGACAAATAACTGTCAAACTTAGTGAAAGAATCATCTTCCCATAAGTGCAGTTCTTTTTTAAATCCCAAGATGCATGTTTGACAATAGAAAACTATTAACTTTTATAATTGTATTTTCTCATTTCTGAAATAGCTATAAAATTTCTTAAAATACAATTGACGTCGAAAGAATATTCTTTCATCACTTAAATCGAGTGCTAAATTAACACATATTGACTATTCTTAAAATGCTTATTGAAAATGAGGCTATTATTAAACAAAGTAAATAATTGTAGCATATTGTCTCGACACCAATTGCCAAGAGACCTTACCACTTACATTGATATCCTGTTACCTAAGAATAGTGCTGTCAAATGTTTTCCGAGGGCAAATGCCACAACCATTTCATTTCTTTTTACCACAGTCGCAGTTCAATGTCCCGTGTCTATATTAAGAATATGCTTTTTCTACAGCTAAGTACTAGGGATACATAGTTTGCAAAAAGGATGGAAGTTGAGTCTTTTGTTTCTACAAAGTTGTTATAAACGTTTTATCAGATTGTTTGTTTGTTTGTTTATTTATTTTTTATGAGTCTTTAGCTTTTTATTCCCTGTACTTGGGTCTGGTGGTTGGAGAAAAGATACAGAGACTCTGCACCAGACCCATGCTTCCACATACTTTATTACATAAAATCATATTAGTGCAATGTTAATGATTTGAATATATTTTCAAGCAGCATTTCTGCTTGGAACTACATTATGTTGAGGTGAATTTTTTGATCATCCCATTTCATTATGTTTTCCAGCATTAACTAATTTTTGTATGTAAAATTTGAAAGTTAATAGAATTGGAGAAAAAACTTTGGTTTCGCTATATCTTATTTTTACAGTGTAAACAGAATAAGACGCAATCATCAAAAGTAGATTTGCAAAATCGTGATTTGATTGATCTAAATCCCATCCATATATTATATCTCCTAAGGATATATTAAATTTCCTTTTTGTTACTTAGTAACATGCAGACATTTTCTGAAATCAGAAATGTTTTCAGATTGTTGTTAAAAGGAGAATTTTTAATTTTGATAGGTTGGTTCATTACAGCTATTTTTTGTTAAAGAAGTGCCGTGCCACCTGTGTATATTTTCGTCTTGTGCTGGACATGCCGCACCATCTTTCCGGTAGGACAAGTGGGATGATTTACAAACACATACCTCTAACTGTGCAATATTTTCAGTTATTGCAATCTAGTTTATTTAAGAAATTTTCAAAACAAAACATATCAGATAGTAGGAAGGATGTAATATATTCACGTTAATCATACTCCTTCTGAAATCGTATTCAAGATATAACGTATCCCCCATAAAAATTATTCATTGGTTTTTTTTTAACATGGTAGATAAATATTGCGTTTTAAATAACAGCTAAATAAATCCATGTCACTTGATCGGCGCATCTTGGGTAACGTACCATTGGTCATTTGGTCCATTTGATAGTAAACGTCACCAACTGTGCAAGACTGCCGTTCAAAAAATATTGACACATTGCACGGTTACCTTTTTTTAGTAACATCTGTCGCGGGCGTAATTTTAAAATTTAACGCTTGCACAGCATCAGACGCGTCGTTGCATTAAAGCCGGCATGTACTAACAGTACCATAGATGTTGTCTCGGTTTGTTTTGTTTGCAAAGATTTATCTAGCTGTCATATAAAACAAATAATGAGTGTTTCTTATTGGTGTCAATGGAACAAATATTTCATTCTGTGAAATATCAAATGCCCCATTCAACTCGGCTTCGCCTTGTTTGAATGGAGCATTTGATCTTTCACCGAATGAAATATTTGTACCATTGTACTCATAATCAATCATTATTTGTATACTATTTATCAAAAGTTTTAATCTAATAAGTAAATTTCAAGTAGACAAGAAGAAAATAAACTCATTAAAACAACTTTTACAAGTCCGTTAATGTGATTTGAATCTTTCCTTACGAATACCTTAAAAGACCGGTATCATTGTGCTTAATGGAGCGAGTTATGGATGGATTTGAAATGTGTGTTAACGATATTTAGAATATGCTCAGTTAACCCCATAATGATGAAAACTGCTTCAGAGTCATTTTACTTGAACAGTAACTTTGGAATCGGTAGGTTTCTAATATATTGGTTGCAGAAATCGGCATTTCAGGTATATGCGATGTTTTACGTGTTACAAAGCAAATTAGCAAATCGGGGCAAATAAGTTA
>JXSR01S035836.1:73631-88289 GCA_000969725.1 Ophiothrix spiculata
TTAATAACCTTGGATAACTTCTAGAATGTGTTCATGTTGTTCAGGATATCCTAAAGTACATCCATTTTAAATTTCAGCAAGAATAAAGTGGGGTCACAAAAGTGGGGTCACGGAAGTGGGGTCACAAATTGTACCATCCCGTCGTCAACACGAGTCACTCTTCTAGCACTGAGGAATTTGTAGTAGTCTCCATAGTAATAAAGAAGATTATGAACATAGGTATGAACATAGGACAATATAAAATAAGTTAGCATTATTAATTATCAAGGTTAAATTGTATAGGTCTTAAAAATAATCAAAATTGCATCGAGGTTAACATTATTTTTTTGTTTGTTTGTTTCCTTCAATCGCTACTGATTATGCGTTGTGATTACATTTCTAAATTCTTATATAGGATCTCAAGGATACGACGGATTATTTAGTTTGCAACTCAGTGCCGTGACCAAAAAAAGGGTGTGGGTGGGCACGTGCCCTCCAGTTCAGTGTGTCAGTCGGGTGAAAATGGCCCATTCGGAGGATCAAGATCATTACAAGATATAAATGAAAGAGGAGGAGAAGAAAAATCTAAAGTAAAGCGAAGAAAGTAGTTTGAAATGTGATAAATATCGTTGGAAAAGTTGTCTGTGCACTTTTTTCTTGTCAGTGTTTAAAAGCTACATCAATTTTTTTTTGGGTGCACTTTTTTTAAGTAAATTAAAGTCTCATTTCATTCGGAGAAAACTGATGCTTGTGCTTCACCACTCAGAAAATCCTGGGCACACTATTGTTGTAACTTAAGATACATATCTTTATGAAAAATTAGGATGTTGCTCCCCGCAAGTTAATATTGATTTGGGAACCTCTCGTAGTTTGATTTATTTAAAAAAATAATGGTTTAAAATATTTCTTTTTATAATTCTATTTAAAACATATTCGTTGTAAAGAATGAGAAGAGAAAGATAAAATGAAAGAGCAAAAAGAAAAAAAAAACAATATTTAATACGCACACAAAGTATTCATTATATCACTTTGAGCGCTACCTATATTCCTATGTCCGCTGAGGAAGCTTTACCAAGATAAACATAGCTGAAACTAAGCTGCGTAATCTGTAATTGTTGAAATAATACTCCCAAGCTGAGAGTTGCTAAACCATCAAAATGTCAAGCAGATCAACAGTGGCCTTATATTACCGAGAAAACCGGTTGGTGTTCGCCGGAATGTATAAACTAAAACAATCTGCAATGGTTTATTGTTGAGTTGATATTCTAATAAGATTTATCTTATTAGAAAGAGAAAAGTACTTCAATTATCAAATACATATTGTCAGATGTTGTTTTTGATCAGCTATTGTTCATATTTTTTAATCACACAATCTAAATATCTTTGGTTTAACGCAAGAAAAGAATCTTATAACTTAAGACTTTAAAAGTAAATTCATGTCAAGCTAATACCGTATCATTTTGTAATATTTTGTACAGACAGTATTTGGTGTGGTTCTTTTCAAAAATGTACCTTTTCAATATTGTTAATATGAGATTTCAACATTGTTTTCCTGAAAATAGTGGATTCAGTTGCATTTTTGTTATTTTTTTCCTATTCAGTCTCAATTCAGTTTACCAATGCATCAGAATAGATGGAATACTTCACCTTTATGGATTAACTAAAGGTAAAAAAATGTATGTTGAATTCAAAGATTGGTTGTTAGAGAATTCAAGTAAATATCGACGTGTATTCACTTTTTCTTTTCTTTTGGTATTTTCCTATACTTAGAAATGTCTTTCCATCATAATAGCATTTGCAATGACTGATAGATAATACGGGGAATATCGCATATATTTGCTACTATAGAAAAGATGAGACAATTTAAATAATAATAACTTCGTCTTAGCATCAAGGTAAAGTTGTCTAGAGCGTATTATATGATAGATCATGTTTCAAAATTCCTTCGAGATCAAAAGTAGATCATTTTTGTGTCGTTTCTGAAACATAAGGTCATTGACTCATTGTTTTCGTCTGATAATGCATAGGAGCCGTTTTGGAGACTGTGAGTAAATTTATATAACTCCATTGATTATCCTTTGCGACGGAAATACGAAAGCTTTTATGATTTCATTAATGATAAGACAGATTGTTTTACTTGTAAATTGCAAGTTCCGTTCACAATGACGAAATATATCTAACATTAAGTCTTTGTAACATTTGAATTCGTATTTAAACAAAACGTTGACAAATAGTTATTTTAATGTGACGACTTTATGTTCAATTGTTTATATCTTAAAATACAGCATACTTTGATCAGGCACATTTCAGTATCAAATTATACCAAGCTCGTTGAGCTTATTAATCTTATTTTCTTCCGAAACCAAAAAAAAAAGATTGCAATATGTCGATGAAAAAGGTAAAGGTTCCTTGGTTACACATTAAACAAACTGTTTGGAGTAAACATTGTATGCATGTATCTAAAATAACGATTCATATTACACCATCATTACCATTCGCCGATCATTTCACCATAACAACGTAGAAATATTTTAATCACTAGTCAATTTCGTAATATAGTGTACAGAGAAGTTATAATCATATAACTACGTCGTCATAGAACTTTATTTGAATATTCATGATGTATGTTTTATATTATAGTGCAGTACAGCGATAAGATAGTTTGGTCACCAATGTGTCAGCTTTGTAAGTGAACGTTATATTGAGCGCCTTGTCTCATTTCTTTTCCTTTATTTGAAAAGTAAAGCAAGCGAATGGAAAAGCAAGTCAAGACATCAGTGTGTGAACTTTCATTGTGCATGAAGCAAAGCGTATCGGAATTTCTGTGAAACGTAGCGGTAAAACAAAATAATAACACTCATTGGTGGGTTGTTACCTCATTCAAGCTTCTTTTTAGTTTCGATTTTTTTAAGTTTTGTAAGAAGACTTTTTATTGCATTGACACGAGGAAATAACGAGCAAAAGCAATAAGGATACACTATAAAAAACGGGAATCGTACGGAAGGTGGGAGAAATCGTACGGAAGGCGGGAGAAATCGTAAGGAAGGCGGTAGAAGACAGTTACTGATATGAGAAGCAATTTGATTTTGGACGCTATGATTTTTGTCGTCCTGCTATTAATTATATTGGACATATCTCAAATAGGTGAGTAAAATACAATATATATATATATTTTTTGAAAAAAAACAGTTAGAGGTACCAGCAGTAATGATTCAGATTGATTCCAAATTGACAACGATAGTAATTGATTACTTTCAAATCAGTATACTTGATTTGCATTATTTTGCTAGATTTAATTACATAAAGTCATTTACCTGTTCATTCCATGTCATAATAGTGTAATGATGAGTAAGAGTAGTGTATCGTTTAAAGAGTATCAAATGAATATACTAATTTCCAACGTAGAAAATGATAAATTTCACGTTTCTCTGCGTTATCAATTTGACAAAAAATGTTATTGAAAGATTCATAAAAAACGTTAACTCACTGTTATTGACTTGTCTAGTTATAGGCAAAAGTGTTAAGGTTCTGGTATTGAAATCATTAAATTTCCTACAAAATCAAATTTGCATGGGCCCGAGAGCAGTTGATAGACTCCGCGATTGCGTGAAAATATACTACGCAAGGTGACTCGCGTTTACTCCACGCATTTATTGCGTTCACATGTTCATGATTTGAAGGAAATTTAATGCCATCAATAATCGTTTCGGTTTCGGGACATTTCTGGAGGTAAGGCTTGGTTATAATATTGGTTTGTATTTTTGGGGTAGATGAATAATTGTTAATTTAATTATTTTGATATCTTAATTTTATTATTTTTGTTCAAATGCCGTTTTCCACGTTATACCACAAAGTCCGTTATTTCCACGAAATTTAGGGTCTTTATATATCATGTTGCACGATAAAAGCATTTGTATAAAAATCTACTGTTTTATATAATATAATAAAATACAAAAATGATATAATATAATATAATATATATAATAAAATATAATATAATATAAATGCAATACAATATAACTGCAATACAATATAATTTACACTATTGTATATTATACACATTGTATTTTCAATATTCCTTGTTTCTTTTCGATTCAAAGGAGCAACAACGTTATGTAAAAACTGTCAAACAGAAGAGGAATGTAACGAGTGCCTACAAAGTAAGTACATCACTTTTGTTGTCTTTTCGCCGCCTTTAAGTCAAATTCTTTTCCTTTCCTTAAAATAATCTCCCTGATTGACAAGGGCATTACGGGAAGCCATAAAATGGATCCAATAAAGTAGCTTTTAATGGAAATGATTTTAAGCACTATAACTCCTAAGTGCCAGACGTGCTTGTTCAATAATTTTGTAGATGAATTATTAATGACAATTTGTCATTTTTGAAATACCAACTATGAGATGATATTTCATTTTTATTAACTCACAAGTAGCAGACCAAATGGCCGAACATGTATCACGTCATATTTGAATACACCAGTAAAACAACGGTAATTCTTTTGAAATATTGAAGAGGTAGAAATCTAAAATCCAGGAGCGCTGACCCAGAAATTTGGAACGGGGATTTGCAAGACCTCAGGTTTACATCATGAGTTTCTAAGATCTATGTTTACATCTTGTCTGCCGCTTCTTATTTTGTGGACACATGAAATAGGTGTTAGATCATCTGAGTAATCAGTTATACAAAGCAATTTAATGCGTTTTGTCGCAGTCCTTCATTATTCTTATCCAAAATTGTATATATTAATAGAAAATATAAATAGTCAATAGAAACATCACAACTAAATTTCGAAACACATGCACAGACCTATTTTTATTTCGAGCACTTTGATTGGACTTGTGCATATTTTTATGCAAATGTATAGGTATCTTATATCATCAAATGTCTCTTATAATCACTCTTAATTAAAATAATGAATGAGCTCGAGGACATTTTAGCTGACTGGGAAGAAATCAAATCAACCTTTATTAGATCAGTATATAACATTTGCATGTTTACCATTTAGCAATGCAAAACTTTGAAACATTCTTCACGGGGTGCTTGTGATTTAACGGTATAGTTTTCTTGTATTTCAACTTGCCAGTTGTATAAGTTCAAATGTAAACTACTTACTATCAAAAAAGTAACTGTTGATTAACAATTGCAACACTAACATTAAAAGACATGTAAGGACTGAAACTTCAGACAGAAAAACACGACACTGTCTTACCAACGTAATTGCATGCAAGATTAGGTTCCATTTAATAAACGTGTTACAATACATTTAAAGGTACCAAGCAATAATTTCGTTGTACATTCACGTCAGTGATAGTTTACTATGTAAACATAATTTTGTAATAACATTACTCAATGTAATGTTCAATGTTCAATGTTCAATGTTTATTTTTCCATAAGACAAACTATATATATAACAATGCAATAATATAAATCATACAATAAATACAATGCTGAAATTATGTCTTACGGAGGAGTAGACCAGAAGGCCAATAAGGCCAGATAAGAGCCTACCCCATTGAAGGAAGATTATTTCATGAAAAAGGAAAGTTCACAATACAAAACAAGACAACACAAAAAGGATGCCAAAGATCAGATAAATGATAACTTTTTCCCTTCAGTAGTTGATTGCATTATCACAATGGAGCCCATTTTTTTCTAAGCATAGCTACTCGTATTTTTGACTACATCGCCTCTACTCTGGCAACGAATTTTAAATTGTATTTGTTCATGTTTTAGAACTTCAGTATTACTCGTAGTAAAATCTCCCGAAGGAAAAGAAAACCCCGGTGTCTAAAATATCACTTCCTTAGGCAAAAACAAGTTATTTTGTTGTCCTCCACAAATTTTTGTTGTCCTCCCTATTTTTCAAAACGAAAAAAACGTTTTTACTGTACAAAAGTATACTGCGTCTAATTTTCAGATTTCCATTTTTTTTCTTTGATAATTTTGATCTTTTGAAAGTTTTTGTTTTCATTTTTTTTTACATTTTAATACTGTTTTTAAACTTGTATAAAGAGATTTTTCGGTATAGTAGACTTATTTGCATCTTTATCTTTATGAAGGCCATAATTTGGTGTAACTTTGACTTAAATTTGAAAAAAAAAAATATCTTAAAAAATCCACCAGCCCGCACTTGCTCAAAAAACGTTGTGGAGGACAACCATACAATTTTTTTTTGGCCTTATCTCATTTGATAGTGGCATTTTTAGCGTAAAGCACCAAGACCAACTGTTTCTACTGGCCCCTTTAAATATGTATTTGAAATCATTAGCTAAAGTCAAGTAACTTCAATGTTGTCTAAATCAAACACAAACGTGTCGAACATCAATATCAAATGTTGGTTTTCCACAGTCAAATACATTAAGCCACTCAAGTGAGGCATGTAGACGCATTTGAAAGTTGTTGTAAGACATTATATTATGTTAGATTTAAAATGTTTCAAGACATAACGTTTCGTTTAGATTCCAGATACTGTACTATTGCATCTATATCGTAAATAAATCCTGAGTTATTTGTCAGTCACAAAAATGTCAGTATTTCAATGTCGCGTGCTTGGGAAATCATCCTAAAATTTTGCACTTTATAAAACGTACGAAATAATTCAACATATATATAAATATACTATACATCGAGCAAACCTATTCCAATTATATAAATTACGCCGCAGGATATGGCACCTTCAACATGTTAAAGCTTGATACCAAATAAAAAACAGTCGGTATCCGTTTATTAAATTTTGATGAAAATTAATATTCAGTTTGGTCATTTGGAAGAGTTGCAAAGTATCATATTAATCGTCCTCTTTCAAGGATACATAATGCAATAAGTTACGAGAGAGATCAAAAGAAACCAAATGAAAAATGCATATATTTTGGACGCAAAACAGCAATTACAAATGCGCGTATGCTCTAACACTTACGTATTTTAAATGATACAAGATACGGAATATGCTAGGAGACAGAAAATCTTTTATCAATTATTCGTTCTTCACAATGCCTTTGAATAAATTATGAAATTATTTTGTGCACAAAATATGAAAGAAATTATCTACAGGGTTAGGTCTTTACAGATATTAAAATATCCTTTAACAATTAATCTTGTGATTTGTAAGACTGTAAATAAATGATGGAATATAATTCTTCAGATGAATGATAACTAACGTCTCAAAACAGTTGAAAATAAAAGTACATTCGGAAATGTTATATCTGAAAATCCTATTAGGTATCCCAATACATTTTTTTGAATCCAGGTAATTAACAAAGATATTAAAAATGCATTTAATTATTACCATTAGTTAATAGGTATGTCAATCTGTCATTTCTAATTTACTTTTATAGCTGTTAATTAAGATAATGACATTTAATTGACATTTATGATATGGGCTTAGTCGATTAAAAAGGTTGGCTGACAGCTGTGTTTTTATCGATTTTTGTTCGTGTTCATGAAATAACAGAAAGCATTTTATTCTTTTAATTCTCAGAACAAAACATGTCACATAAATGATTGATTACATGTGCAATAATTAAATTTAAATACGGTGACCAAAGGTTTGTTAAGAAGTAAAATAATATCTGTTTCAAAATAATTATAGTAAGAATAATTGTAATACCATTGCAAATTTGGAAAACCTCACAATTCATTCAAGTATTGGTTTAACGGGTAGATACATCAATGTAATGCTCAATCTTAACACAATATGTCGAAAATAATCCATTTAGTAATTTATATGATATTTTATCTAATTCCAAATCCCATTTAATGATTTATAATGATTGTATATTTTTCTATATTCAAATGCACTTCGTATGAAATAAATGGTAATTTATCAGTAGTTTATTCGATATTAACAAGTTGATTGATCGATTCCTTTTACAATACTTAAAGTAATTTATTTGTTTTACGGTAGAATTTGAACCAATGTCGCAAGTAGCAAATGTTTTATTTCTTTATCGGTTCCATTTCTATTTGAATAATATTACTACTACTGAACTCATTGTTGGTTGAATACCAACTTTTTGTTCCTTATTTTACACACTTACAGTCTGACGTGCAGAAGCCATCATAATACCTATGAAATGTACCGGTTTTTTTGTTTGTTTGTTTGTTTATTATCTTTTAAAAAAATTGCTCCTATAAGAAGTGTGTCAATATCCTCTGTGTATGTTTTTCACACATAAATACATAAGACAGATTGAAGCACACAGCTCCTCTTGATAAGAATATCATTTCTCGTGCATGTTCTTTGCCAAATCTCAACTGAAGTCATTACTACGGTAAATCTGCCAAAAAGTCATAATCGGAAAAAGAAAATCTCATTTGTGACACATTTAACCGCTGGATATAAGAATGATACACATAATTAATATTTCAAATCTTATCCTGTAAGTTCTTCATGTAACATGATACTATTTATAGACACAAAGGGATTTTTCATTAAGTAACTGAACTTACAAGTTTTTTTATTTCATAATAGTACAATTTGGATGTCAAGAAACTGTATTAAAACTCATGCTTTTGTTAGTTGTTGAAATTTCAAGGTATGTCTTTCACAAAGTAATATATTTACCATAACCAAAAACATGATGCTTAAAAATAAGCAAACATGAAATGTCAGAATATCTTTCCAGCAGTGCTCCATGACATCACGAAAAAATAGTTGGAATTTATTTACTATTTTATTTTAATTTTTACTTACAGTAATTTACTTGATATCTAAATAATATATTGAAAAATCCACTTTTAGCATCAGAAAGAAACAGAGATTCAATGCATTCAAGACCATGCATCGCTTCAAACGTTGTGTACAAAAATCTATAGTAAAATGAGGTATATGGACGGCAAATCATTACAACCATTTATATGATAATTTTTTATTTGTCGTTCTTTATTAAGAACACGCCTAGAAGTGACAATGGCAAAAGTGTTTGTTTGTTTTTTAACAAATAATTTGAAGAAGAGAACCCTTGTTATTCAAATAACAACGCTTTAAGTCATTTGAGTCAAGTTTAAGCTACCGTACTTACAATGTTAGTATTGGTTATTTGGTATCGCCTTAGAGAAGTGACAGCATGAATATTATACTGTCGTATGTTTAAAAGTAGTTGGATAATGTCAATATTTAATAACCCTATTTTGACATCAAAGCATTACTAAAAAATCGTAGTAAATGCTATGTAAATGAAAATGTTACGTTTACACACAATTAAACAATGAAAAATAGAAACACGGGAATATTATAAAGAATCGCTTCATAACACAACAATTACATGTTGTGATATAACATTAGCCAAGCACAGCAACCTTAAGAAAGGCATGAATATTATGCATATAAAAAGTGAAAACAGAAGTGTAAAAATAGCTTTACATCTTATAAAATCTTAATCAAAATATACACGAGGACAGTAAAATGGACGGTCTGTAACATCAAAGTGTCCTTATGTAAATCTTTAAAAACATTTTAATTACTTTCGCCTGAGTCGTCTTTTGCTATTCTCTTCATAAGTGTTTTCTTAGACACGTCTTCTCAGTTATGTTCATTTAATCCTGCGATAAGAAAGTAAAATAATCACTCCTTTCAGCTGCACCTAAATGTTAATCCGGGGGGGAAGCAGTCAAATATGAAATGGATACGGGTGTAAGGGCCGCGCTCCGACAAGCTGGGGCATTCGGTGTGAGCAAAGGCTCAAAAAATGAGGGTCATTGGGTGCGAGCCTAATTTTTCAGTCATTCAGTGAGAGAAAAATATGAGGGCTTATTGGTCAAAAATGAGGGGTCAGTGGGTGAGAGCCTGTTTTTTTGGCATTCGGTGAGCGAAAATTGGCATTCGGGGAGAGAAAAATATAAAAAAATATGGGGTCTTTTGGTGAGAGCACATGGAATTGAAAAAAAATTAGGGGTCTTTGGGTGCCAGCGACGCTGAAAAAGGGGGGTCTTTTGACTCTTACAAACGCGTCGCCTCCAGAATGGGACTGCCCCCCGGATGTGAATTGCAATATGACTGGAATTTGAAAAAAAATAGGGCTCTTTGGATGCCAGCGACGCTGGAAAATGGGGGTCTTTTGACTCTTACATACGCGTCGCCTCCAGAATGGGACTGCCCCCCGGATGTGAATTGCTATATGACTAGAATAATTTTTCAATTAAAGACGTCGATTTCTATTTTTATTCATTCAAATTTGATGTAGGCTCTTAATGTGTTTAAACTTAGAAATCTCATGATGTTCAAGGTTTATTGAACTTAAAATGACTATTTTAATTTTGTGAAATCAAAAGTATCAAAATATTCATGGAAAGTATTAATCATTATTTCACTATTTTTAGTCAAAGCCATTAAGATTCGAATTAACATTTTTTTTTTCTAAGTCATCAAACAATAGTTATATTACAAGCAATAATTAGTCATGCTTAAGTAAAAAATAAAAATGTAGACATTTTCAGGCGCTTTTCCTGCATAATGAGTAATCCTTTGCTAGTGTTTTCATAAGTGTTTTCTCTAACATATCTTATACCATATCTTCATTGAATACTGCTAAAAATGAAAATAAAATACACCATTCGGGTTACAGACATGAATTGCACTATAACTTTTAAACATTGATTTTCATGCAAAAACAGTAGTTTGTTGCTGTTGTTGTTTGGTTATACAAATTTCAGTGGGACTCTGGTTTAGTGAATTCAACCCTACCCTAACCAAGTTATGCAACCTCGCCCTTTTTCCATGTTGCCTATTGGTCGAACCTTTTCACATACCTGCAGACATTTCGATGAAAAACAATATAGGTACCGTCTTAAGTAGCTTAGGGTAGGCCGCCAAAGTTGATTAATCATCAATTAAAACAAAAAATACAAGTTATATATACAATATATTAAACCCTTATACAAGAAAATCCGAGAAAAACAAAATAAAGATAAAACACAAAATAATTCATTCAAACTGGTCATACGTGAACATTCAATTAGGATATAATAAAAAAATAATCTGACGCTTTATATGAACATTGAAGTTCATACGGAAATATAGGTCCATATTGGAATCAGTACGTGTTATGAACTCAACCCCGGGGGGTCTTATTGACAAATGGTATACGGGAGTGCTCAAAGGTTTTGGGATGCATTTTCGTAATTTTTGGTATAATTGATGGGTTTGTTTTCGTCACAGACCCAATGCGCCCAATTGCAAAATCGGGTGTATTTAGGAAAATTTTGCCGAAAAAACACAAAATTTTCCCAAAATTGGGTGCTTTTTCTAGAAAAGGGGTATAGAGATGGGTCACAAAATCACGCTTTTTAGGGTATAGAGATGGTCAAAGTCTACTTTGAGCATCCCCGTACAATTTTTTTAAGAACCCCCCCCCCCCCGGAACTCAACATTTCAATGTAGAATCAAAGACAGTTTGTGCGTCACCCTATTGAAGCAATGACATAGTAATTACTTGCCGTTTTGAATGAATGAAATGCCGATATTAAAAATTATCACTCGATTAATTTAAGACCATCATTGTTAAAATGGTTTCCGGAACATTATCACCTATCAAGTATTTATTTTCAACTGTCAAATATTTCGGTTTAAACTATAATTTTCAAAATGTGCTTAAATGCCTTATCTAAGGACATATCCCTAGCTAGAGATGATTCAGAGTAGATTAGAAAATAATAGATTAGATTAAGTTAGATAGAAAAAAACAGTTAAGGTATTATAGATTGCTTATATAAGTCATGTTGTCGTACAATTTATAGATATTTAAAGTTTAAAAGCATGACAGGAAAAGATGCAAAATGTTTCTGAAATTTTTTAATTTCAAAATGTTTAATTTCATAAGACGTAACATCAGGAAAAAATTAATCCTAAAATTGATTTAGTTCAATAAAAAGTGAAAGTTTCTAAATAAGTATTAGATATATTAGTAGCTACGTGGATAAGTAGGTCACCTCTGAAAACAAATTCGTTGCTTTTAAGCTAATTACCAACTCTAATATACATGTATAATCGAGAACCAAATTAGCCCACTTTCAAACACACACAGCACAGCTTAAGAGATTGTTACATTAATAAGCTGCCCACTTGAAGCTCTGTTTTACTTGCTATTGCCGCATGTATGCCTATACTGAAAATATTTCTAATCCTTTGTAAATGTGTCAATATAAATGATATACAACGCCACATGAACAGTTACCTTCAGAATATGAAATTGCGTTTTGTATTACCGAATAAGGGAAAGCAAGCATATGGAACAAGCTTTTTTATTAACTCACAAGTAGCAGACTATTTGGGCGAACATGTATCACGTCATATTTGAATACACCAGTAAAACAACAGTAGTTCTCTTGAAATATTGAGGATGAAGAACTCTAAAATCCAGGAGCGCTGACCCAGAAATTTGAAACGGGGATTTGCAAGACTTCGGGTTTACATCTTGTCTGCTAATTCTTATTTTGTGGAAACATGGAATAGGCGTTAGATTATCTTTAAGGAACCATCTGAATAATCAGATAATAATCAATAATCAATAATACACAAAGCAATAATACGTTTTGTCGCATTCCTTCATTATTCCTATCCAGAATTGTATATATTAATATAAAACATTTGTCAATAGAAAATCACAACTAGATTGAAACTTCGAAACATATGCACAGACTTATTTTTATCTTGAGCACTTTGATTCGATTTGTGCATATTTTTATGCAAAGTTAAAGGTAATTAAATTAACATCATCAAATGTCTCTTGTAATCACTCTTAATTAAAATGATTAATGAGCTCAAGGACATTTTAGCTGACTGGGAAGAAATCAAATCAACCTTTATTAGATTAGTATATCAGATTTGCATGTTTCCCATTTAGCAATGCAAAACTTTGAAACATTCTTCACTGGGTGCTTGTGATTTAACGGTATAGTTTTCTTGTATTTCAACTTGCCAGCTGTATAATTTCAAATGTAAACTACTTACTATCAAAAAAGTAACTGTTGATTAACAATTGCAACACTAACATTAAAAGACATGTACGACTGAAACTTCAGACAGTAAAACACGGCACTGTCTTACCGACGTAATTGCATGCCAGATTTGGTTCCATTTAATAAACGTGTTACATTTAAAGGTACCAAGCAATAATTTCGTTGTACATTCACGTCAGTGATAGTTAACAATGTAAACACAATTTTATAATAACATTACTCAATGTAAAAGATCAGATAAATGATAACATTTTCCCCTTCAGTAGTTGATTGCATTATCACACACAAACATGGCTAACATCAATATCAAATGTTGGTTTTCCACAGTCAAATACATTAAGCCACTTCACGGAGGCATGTAGACGCATTTGAAAGTTGTTGTAAGACATCATATTATGTTAGATTTAAAATGTTTCAAGACATAACGTTTCGTTTAAATTCCAGACACTGTACTATTGCATCTATATCGTAAATAAATCCCGAGTTATTTGTCATTCACAAAAATATCAGTATTTTAATGTCGCGTGCTTGGGAAATCATCCAAAAAAATTTGCACTTTATCAAACGTACGAAATAATTCAGCATATTATATACTATACATCGAGCAAACCTATTCCAATTATTTAAATCACGCCGCAGGATATGGCACCTTCGACATGTAAAAGCTTGATACCAAACAAAAAACAGTCGGTATCCGTTTATTAAATTTTGATGAAAATTAATATTCAGTTCGGTCGTTTGGAAGAGTTGCAAAGTATCATATCAATCGTCCTCTTTCAAGGATACATAACGCAATAAGTTACGAGAGAGATAAAAAGAGAAACAAATATGATTTGAAATATGCATATATTTTGGACGTTAAACAGCAATAACCAAATTATGCGCGTATGCTCTAACACTTACGTATCTTAAATGATACAAGATACAGATTTTCTTGGAGACATAAAATCTTTTATCAATAAGTCGTTCTTCACAATGCCTTTGAATAAATTATGAAATTATTTTTTGCACAAAATATGAAAGAAATTATCTACATGGTTAGGTCTTTTAAGATATTAAAATATCCTTTAACAATTAATCTTGTGATTTGTAAGACTGTAAATAAATGATGGAATATAATTCTTCAGATGAATGATAACTAACGTCTCAAAACAGTTGAAAATAAAAGTACATTCGGAAATGTTATATCTGAAAATCCTATTAGGTATCCCAATACATTTTTTTGAATCCAGGTAATTAACAAAGATATTAAAAATGCATTTAATTATTACCATTAGTTAATAGGTATGTCAATCTGTCATTTCTAATTTACTTTTATAGCTGTTAATTAAGATAATGACATTTAACTGACATTTATAATATGGGCTTAGTCGATTAAAAAGGTTGGATGACAGCTGTGTTTTTATCGATTTTTGTTCGTGTTCATGAAATAACAGAAAGCATTTTATTCTTTTAATTCTCAGAGCAAAACATGTCACATAAATGATTGATTACATGTGCAATAATTAAATTTAAATACGGTGACCAAAGGTTTGTTAAGAAGTAAAATAATATCTGTTTCAAAATAATTATAGTAAGAATAATTGTAATACCATTGCAAATTTGGAAAACCTCACAATTCATTCAAGTATTGGTTTAACGGGTAGATACATCAATGTAATGCTCAATCTTAACACAATATGTCGAAAATAATCCATTTAGTAATTTATATGATATTTTATCTA
>JXSR01S035836.1:115680-127626 GCA_000969725.1 Ophiothrix spiculata
AAGCCTGGCTTGACCAACGTCAAACTAATCAGGCAAGCTGGACTTACCTGCCTGACTAGTTTAAGTTAGTCAAGCAGCTGCTTGACTAGTTAAAGTTTTCAGTGTAGGAACGAGCCTAATTTTTCAGTCATTCAGTGAGAGAAAAATAAAAAAAAAAATATGAGGGCTTATTGGTCAAAAATGAAATTTCATTGGGTTAGAGCCTGTTTTTTGGCATACGGGGAGCGAAAATTGGCATTCGGGGAGAGAAAAATATAAAAAATTATGGGGTCTTTGGGTGGGAACACATGACATTTAAAAAAAAATTAGGGGTCTTTGGGTGCCAGCGACGCTGAAAAGGGGGTCTTTTAACCTTACATACGCGTCGCCCTCCAGAATGGGACTACCCCTCTCCCCCTGGGATTTGAATTGCAATATGACTAGAATAATTTTTCAATTAAAGACGTCGATTTCTATTTTTATTCATTCAAATTTGATTTAGGCTCTTAATGTGTTTAAACTTAGAAATCTCATGATGTTCAAGGTTTAATGAACTGAAATTAAAATTTTAAATTTAGTGAAATCAAAAGTAGCAAAATATTCATGGAAAGTATTAATCATTATTTCCCTATTTTTAGTCAAAGCTATTATGATTCGAATTTACATTATGTTTTTTCTAAGTCATCAAACAATAGTTATATTACAAGCAATAATTAGTCATGCTTAAGTAAAAAATAAAAAATGTAGACATTTTCAAGGCGCTTTTCCTGCATAATGTGCTATCCTTTGTTAGGGTTTTCATAAGTGTATTCTCTAACACATCTTATATCATATCTTCATTGAATACTGATAAAAATGTAAATAAAACACACCATTCGGGTTACAGACATGAATTGAAATATAACTTTGAAAATTGATTTTCAAGCAAAAACAGTAGTTTGTTTGGTTATTCAAATTTCAGTGGGACTCTGGTTTAGTGAACTTAACCCTGGCCTAACCCAAGTTACGCAACCCCTCCATTTTCCCATGTTGCCAATAAACTCAAAAGCAGCTGACCATACGCATTGATCGAACTTTTTCACATACCTTTTCGATGGAACAAAGTTATAGGTACCGCCAGGCCGCCAAAGTTGGTTAATCATCAATTAAAACAAAAAAAATACAAGTTATAATATATTAAACCCTATACAAGAAAATCTGAGAAAAACAAAATAAAGATAAAACACCAATAATTCATTCAAACTGGTCATACGTGGATATTCAATTAGGATATAATAAAAAATAATCTGACGCTTTATATGAAAATTGAAGTTCATACGGAAATATACAGGGTGTCCCAATAAACATTGTGCATGGAAACGGCGCTGATTTTCTCAGAAGTTAGGTACTCCATCGACATCAAAATTATATATTCTACAGCCCATAGTTTTGTTCATCATCGCTGAAAATATCAAGAAAATCGATCATAGCAAACCAGAGATATCGATGATTTTGTCAGCTTGTATCATTTTCCTCCTGCACAATGAGAATCCTGTGGTTAAGCCTGTAATCAGAGGGCATGAAAAAGGGTCTATGCGAAATCAATGCTTGAGAAATTTACTGTAAATATTTCTCATGCTGTTAGAGTCAAAGATAGTCAACAGCCAATGGAGACAGATTGACGGATGTGCAGCTTGTAAATGACCAGCAAAAAATAAAATGAGCAAGTGAAAAACGACCAGTAACATGACTTTAAAGAACTATCAGAATAGAACCAAAATATAAAACAACGCAACTATTAAAACACTAATGACACAAATATCATGTGATTGACTTATGTTTTTATTGTTTTATATTAAGAAACAACATTATTTTGGTGCAATCCACATTTATGACGTAAGGCAGCTATTGCAGATAAGACTTTCTGCACTCACATGACGAATTGTCATTAATAATATATACTAACCTTGTGATGGACTCACTGCTTTTGACCTAAAATAAGTACTAAGATAACTATCTGTTGTTGTTTTTTTGTTTTTGTTTTCAAGTTTTTGGTTTTAGGTGCAAATATATAATAATATAAATATCATTTACTTTGTTAGATTAAGTTTTCAGTTTCCAAAAGAAGAAACAGAAACCAGCTTTCCCTTATAGCATATAAACAGTATATAGGAAGCATTGAGTAATTTTGGCAATAAACCTATTTTTTACTGTCTTTGTGTACTTTTTCGAATAGAAAAAATCATATAGACAAAATGATAAAAATAGAAAAAGAAAAAAGGAACATTTCCAAAGTGGCTTCATATGATTACCTTTTAAACGATGTTGGCGAAACGTATTCGCTGACTTTGTCACTCTAAACTATTCAACCATAAATGTTGTAAAGACCCTTTCAATGTTCTTTGTGAACATGCTTAACCACAGGAATCCCATTGTGCAGAAGGAAAATGATACAAGCAGACAAAATCTATAATATCTCTGATTTGCATCGATGGATTTTCTTGAAATTTTCAACGATGATGAACAAAACTATGGGCTTTAATATGTATACCTTTGAGGTCGCTGGTGTGCCTAACTTCTGAGAAAATCAGCGCCGTTTACATGCACAATGTTTATTGGGACACCCTGTAGGTCCTTATTGGAATCAGCACGTGCTATGAACTCATCATTTCAATGTTGAATCAAAGACAGTTTGTGCGTCACCCTATTGAAAGCAATGACATAGTAATTACTTGCCGTTTTGTATGAATGAAATGCCGATATTAAAAATTATCACTCGATTAAATTAAGACCATCATTATTAAAATGGTGTCCGAAACATTATCACCTAACAAGTGGTGTTTTTTTTTCAACTGTCAAACATTTCTTTTTAAACTATAATTTTCAAAATGTGCTTAAATGCCTTATCTAAGGACATAATCCTAGCTAGAGATGATTCAGATTAGATTAGAAAAGAATAGATTAGATTAAGTTAGATTAGAAAAAACAGTTAAGCTATTATAGATTGCTTATATAAGTCATGTTGTCGTACAATTTATAGTTATTTAAAGTTTCAAAGCATGAAAGGAAAAGATGCAAAATGTTTTTGAAACATTTTTGTTTAATTTCCAAATGTTTAATTTAATAAGAAGTAATATCAGGAAAAAGATAATCCAAAAATTGATATAGTTCAATAAAAAGGGGAAAGTTTCTAATAAGTATTATATATATTAGTAGCTACGTGGATAAGTAGGTCACCTCTGAAAACAAATTCGTTGCTTTTAAGCTAATTACCAACTCTAATATACATGTATAATCGAGAACCAAATTAGCCCACTTTCAAACACACACAGCACAGCTTAAGAGATTGTTACATTAATAAGCTGCCCACGTGAAGCTCTGTTTTACTTGCTTTTACCACATGCATGCCTATACTGAAAAGTGTGTATTGGCCTCTTTGCGGTACGTGTGTTTTATTTCGAAATATTTCTAATATAATCCTTTGTAATGCGTCAATACAAATGATGTTCAACGCCACATGAACGGTTACCTTCAGAATATGAAGTGTATCCTGTCATATCTAAAGGTACCTTAATGTCGGTATAATAAATTACGAGATACGGTCAAAAACGACGTCCAAGGTGTAATTTCTAATTACATCTGAACCGTTACCTTTGAAGTGTATTCTATCATATTAATCAGGTTCCAACATCGAAAATATAAGAAAAATGTTTTAAAAACCGAGATAAAAATACCTTCCCCGAGTTTCTCGATTTAAGGTTTACCAGTACAGAAACTTAAAACTCGATTTTTCTCAGAACTGAAGTTTTTTGAATCAGCCCGATGCCTTTTACCAATTAAGATGTAACTTTGCAACCGAACATCCAATAAACAAAATCAAGGTGTCATTTTAAAACTTAAAATGTAATCTTTTAGATGAGACCAAAAAAGTCATTTTCATTTTGGGACCCTTAAGGTACCTTGACATTGACATGAAGGATCACAAATGTCGTTTGTATTATCCAATAAGGGAAATCATATGGAACAAGCTTACAAGTAAGAATTTATATAAATACTTACTGACATTTGGCAGAAACCCGCTTCATGTTTTTGTTTTAGAATTATCTTTGTTATTTCTACATGTTTCCTGAATTCACTCCAATCGCGACATGTGGGATTTAACTGCCTTTTTTCTTCTTATAATTTGTTAAGCAAAAATTTTCATCTTGCCATCGTGCTTTTTACATACTTTTAGCACTTTATCTTTATCAAGCTTGAATCCTTGCCCCAAATGTGTTTGCGAGCAAGTGGGCGAGCAAATGAATATTATAATATGTATTCTAAATTAATGATCATATCTTATCTTATTGATATCGACTCTCTCGAGTTATTCACAATCTCAGCAATTGGCTAGACCTTCAATAAATATTGTCATAAACATTAAACAAACAGACTCCTACAAGAACGCCGCTTAGTACCAACTATTACCCAAGCAATAAATTTGTTTTTTCAACCTCCGTGACCAACAAGGCACCTTTAAACGTATTGGATTTTCTTAATGGGTGTGTTTATCTTGATTTGATTATGTTTCACAATTGCGCGCCAAGTGAGATTAATTTGATAAGGTTGATTCAGTTGTATATTAATCAAAACTCGCGAGCTAAAATTGTTGCAGTTCATTGATTTCAGCTTTAATAAGTAAAAGAGTAATTTTGTTTTGATCACTATCAATTTAATCACTAGGAAGTAAGTTTGTATAATACACCTCATTCATTCATCGTAAGAATGGCCTTATAAAAGAGTTCAACAAGAAAGGATATAATAACTTTATTAATCTAAGATTTTAATAATTATATCGTTATATCGTTTATGTACGTATTTTATTTTGCATCTTGATAGCATTACAAGAACATTTAATCAAATAAAAGTAACCTTGCTCTAGGGTTGCAATTCGTTGTAGCCATGAATTTATAAATCAATTTATAATAATTTGGCATTCATAATACTAGTTTTATATTTTAAGTTTGGTACTGAAAAGAGACGAATTTTTCTGGCAACAATAATGTAACAAAAGAGCAAAATAAAGACAAATTTAATCATCTTTATTGACAAAAATGTTGCATGTATTACATTTATGTTGGAATATTTGCCCAACTCACTCTACTTGAACTCCTGAGCGCGGACATCACCGTACCGTCTCGCTAATTATATTATTTTGTTCAATATTCATTCGCGTAGATTAAGACGAAAATAGCAAATTGTAATTAAGAAATGTTTGTATTAATTTACAGATGCAGCAGAATCCAAAATACAAAAGAGAAGTTGTAGCGATTGCAGGAAGAAGTGGATGGCATACTGTCAGTCCTGTTTTATCCGTAAGTAAATAAATGCTGATTGGTTGCAAATGCATAATACGTCATTTATGATGCACGTATAACCAATCCAATACGTTGTTGTAAAGGTATTCCTTGTTGGAAGACCTTTTATGTTGTGTGTAATGGCAGTTGTGTCCAGATTGGTTGTAATAAAAGTGAAAATATACATGCAATGTCGATGTTGAATTTTTACTGCATAGTCCTTAAAACTACAAAATTTGATACCAGCAGCATGCATTTCCGAGAGTTCGATATTCAATAAACACCAAAAACGTTGACTTCATAGGTCTAAAATGGTCATATTTGAATCAATATTATAATGTTTGTGTAAATATTAAAATATAAATAACGTGATAACGTAAAGCTCTTTGTATATTATTAAAGAAAGTATTCAATATAGCAAACTTGATACCTACGTAATCAAACAGAATGTTGCATTAACTCTCTTAAAATGAAAGATTAAAATTTTCAATCTTCATCGGATTGACTCTAAGATTCAATGTAAAAGATTGGAATTTTAATCTATGAAAAATGAAATCAATCCATCAGAGTATTATTTCAAAATGTAAAGAGTAAATTCTCAATCTAAAAGATTTAAATTTCAATCTCTTTTAGAGCGACGCCTTCAATCTTTTTTACGGATTTCTCCTTAATTCAATAAGTCTCTTTCGATTGGCGTTCTCTTAATTTTTAGAAATGTATGCACCCTTCTTTTTAACGGAATTTTTTTAGCTATTTAAACTTATGTTTTACCCTAACTGTCTGATATGTCCATATTTACCAACGATTTATCTAACTCTCATGATTAACGCAACCAAAAATTATGATAGCCAAACATGTTTTTCTTTTCAATTCGTTATACAAATTTGTATACTTGCTGAAAAGAATTATTCTGGAATCTCTAACCCAAACAAAAATTATCTTCAACTCTCGTACAATGGACCAGTGTTGCTTTACATACAAACAAAATTGACCGACCGACATGTACTTAAGCTTATTTAAATTCCTCATATGAGTTGCACATAACAGTTTCCATCATATATCCCGGGCCATTATCTCGGGCCATATATGTGACCCGCCATATCAACAGACACCTTAAGGTCGGGATAGTAAATTACGCGATACGGGCGATTGAAGCTGAGCATAGTCTAAAATGACTAATTTCATCAGAAACTTTACATTTGAAGTGTATTCTATCATATTAATCAGGTTTCAACAACCAAAACATAAGAAAAATGTGTTAAAGATAAAAATTATCTCTACACTCAAGTATTACTCGGTACAAAATCTTTAAACTCGATTTTTTCAGAACTATAGTTTTCCGATCAGCCCGATACCTGTTATCAATTTGGATGTAACTTTGCAACCGAACATCCAATAACCAAAAGCAAGGTGTCATTTTAAAGCTTAAAATCTCAACTGTCAGATGAGATCAAAAAATCAGTTTTGATTTGGGGACCCTTAAGGTACCTTTCGATATGGCGGGTCACATATGTGATTAATTTTTAAATGTTTACTCTATCTTGTATTTAACCTTTGACTGTTGTATAAAACAGAGGCTAATTAATAAACAAACACGTATACATTTGTTCAAATCAATTTGTTGCAAAAGTCAACTTCCCTTATTGGCAATAAGCAATGATTGTTACTTAAAGCCTAAATGACTTCGAGGTTGATTATACTTTGTAATGTGTTATTTTCTTTACTTCTTACTTTAGCACCAAGCATGTTCAAAGAATACTGTAAAAATCAAGACAGAAAATAAAACAATAGATTTATTGATCAAAGATCATACCTTTAGTATGTATCAGAATGCACTGTTTTCAGAAGGAAATAACACTAAAACCTCGCGTTATCGACTGCTTCATAATCACAAAGTTCGTTGCCATAACTAGTTTACCTCTAATGCAATTAAGTTGATCTTTTCTTGATCAACGTTAAATGTGGTCGCCTTTTTCATGCCGGGGGAGGGGGGGGGGTGGTTCTTAAAAGAAATTGTACGGGATGCTCAAAGTAGACTTCAGAATTTTGACCATCTCTGTATCTCAAAAAAAGTGATTTTGTGACCAATCTATATACCATTTTCTTAGAAATTGGGTGCTTTTTCGGCAAAATTTTCCTAAATATACCCAATTGTGCAATTGGGCGCATTGGGTCTGTGACGAGAACCCACCCATCAATATACCAAAAACTACGAAAATGCACCCCATAACCTTTGAGCACCCCGTATACCATTTGTCAGTAAGAACCCCCCCCCCCCCCGGGTTTTCATGTCCTACATACAGTTCATGTTATTAATTATCGACAGGTAAAAAGCACTTTCTCTTAAAAAACATGCTGCCACTTTGGCTGAAGCAGGTTGAGCTGTTGCAGATGACAATTATCGCTCGTCTTACCATGCATTTTTCCGTAACATGGTTTACCAGGGGCTGCGAGTTTTATTGACACCAATAAAGGCGTGTTATTTAGTACTACAGTATAATCTATCCATTTATACATAAATTATTACTATCAGACAATGCATTATGTAAGGCGAGACGTCACTAGATTTCGTGTTCTCAATGAGAAGTTCTGTTTAGAAATACCCACCTAGAAATGTGATATAATTTGACCATTGTATCTCAATTGTAAGTTTTATATACTTTTACTTAGATTTGAATAAGAATTGAATATAAACATATACAAATATTTGACATAGATGGTCTAATCATCAATATATCACAGAATTCAGTCGGTGAGAAGTTCTGACTCTGGTGAGGAAGTGTAGTGACAGCTCGCCTAATTGACCGTCAGAAAGCCCGACCCCCTGCAAATTCGTTATAAGAGGATTGCATGATACAGATAGGGGAGAATGAAAGTATAGCTATAAAAGTTCAAAATATTGGAATTTGATTACTTTTTGTTTATAGAGCAAGATGGGGATTGCAACTCATCCTGTTAATTCCAGACGAATATAGTATATTTTTTCTCAAAATGGTCATTCAAATAATATGTTTTGGTGGAAACCGTCAACCCATTGCTATAACCATGAAGAATATCTGCAAGATCATTTTTTGTAAGCCAAGTGACTAGCAGGTGCTAGCCCCCTGAGTAAGAATAGACACTCAAAATGGGATTCAATGTAGTGCATATCTTGTTTATTATCAATATTACGTTGTTTAAACAATATTGCATTTGAAATGCAACAAGTTTTATTATTTTGATGATCATTGGAACCTAACGCTCGAATACGCTTTCGAAATATTTATCTGATATACATGTACTACAAGCTTCATACCATTATTATTAATGATTTTTTAAATATTAAAATAAACCAGACAGTTAAAGTTGTCAGTCAGTTTTTCTTTAACCATCTTAGAAAATAGTGTAAAATGTTTAACGTATACAAAAATAAAAATTGTGTAGATGATACAAGGGCGGATGAAACGTTTTGTATTCGTTCAAAAAGCATGTAACCCGGGGGGACCGCTCAAGATGGCAATTGGTACTCGTGCTCATCACAAAAAATGGCGTAAAAGGGTCTGATTTTGTACCACAGGTGGCGTCTACGTTTTTGGAAAAGGGGGTAGTTTCCAGTATAATTTACGCCATTTAGGGTTCTAAATTCAGGCCGCCAAGGGTCACTGTTGCTCAGATGAGTATTGAAATTTATATATTTTGACTAAAAAGTTGTAAAACTAGAGAAAATAAGTATTGACTTCATGTTAATGAATGAAAAACTTCAATTGTATACTCTTTAATACCTAATTTGTTAGCGAATGGTCATTATAAACTTACGCCATTACGCCATTTATGGGTGCAATTTGCTATCAAACATTACGCCATTTAGGGTCAAATTTTTAGGTGCTCTGACGAGCTTGAGTACCACG
The DNA here is from genome assembly GCA_000969725.1 of Ophiothrix spiculata. Lineage (NCBI taxonomy): Eukaryota > Metazoa > Echinodermata > Ophiuroidea > Amphilepidida > Ophiotrichidae > Ophiothrix > Ophiothrix spiculata. The sequence continues at coordinate 124,862 of JXSR01S035836.1, forward strand.
TTATTTTTGGAGCGACCCTCGGGGCATGTAAAATATCCCTGACGCAATTAAAAGAAAACAGACCAATGTTTGGTCAATAAACATTTGTGATATAAGTGCTTTGCATTGATATCACTGGATTTGGGGGTTTGAAAAAAAAACACCGTTAAATTGTTTGATTGTTTGATATTACGCTATTACTGTATTTCTCTTTATTAGTAAATGTAAAACCTTAAGATGTGTACTTTTTGATTCAACCATGATATTACAAACTTAATGGTCAACTAAATTAAAATGTTAAAATAACCAATATCTATATATGCTTTACCTTTTCAGAGTAGGAAATTCAATATGTAGCATATAATAATGTGAGCTAGATATATTCACTAAAATTGTAATTGTTTTTTTTTTTTATGTACGTTCAAACTTTGACTGTCAATATGGGGAAAACATATTGAACTTGAAATTGTAACTCAGTACCTGTATAATCCAGGCTTATATATACTTCCGAGTTACATTAGCTAACAGTGTTTTTATGCAGCACACGTTGTGATTTGAAACCAGAGCGCCCTGGTTTATGTCGATGATGTGTTAGTGCATGATAAAATCTTGCGATAATCTTACAGATATATTCTAGATGCGGATTAGTAACTGCGAGACAGATGTGTCTGTGTTATGTATGTGATATTCTTCACATTCTTTGGTTTGATTTTGATATAGATATGCCTGTTAGAGTAACAGATGTCTGCATTTTTAACACATGTATTTTCAATAGACTTGAACACTTAAATACATATGTTTTTTAAATCCATTATTATTTATCCTATGATTCAACAGACATGAACACTTAAATACATATGTTTTTTTTAATCCATTATTATTTATCCAAAGAAAATAATGTATATAATTGAAACGTGTTTCTGTTTCATACGCATTTTTTTGCTTTTGATAATGAATAGTTGTGTTCAACTCGCATAAAAAGTCATCAATGTTCAACATTTTTGTCTTAATTACGATCTTATCCGCACATCATTAGTCATGTTTATCTTAGGAGCGACTTGTACAGCATAGCTTTTTTTCAATAGGGAAAACTTTTTTCAATCATTTGTAACACGCAAAATGCAATTAACTTTAAAAAGTGTATTTCTTATACATATTTTTTTTCCAAAGTATCTACCACATGAAACTTTGCCAATATACATTAGTAGCCTCTTATCCTGTCTTTCTCATAAAAACTTTTGACGTAATGAGATTTCATACTAATATCTTAAATGAAAACATTTGGATATGGCCAGTTTTGTGAAAGTAAAGTAACAAAATAAAATAGCCACAATTGTGCAAAAAGGCGTAATTCTTTTTCTCGAAATTATATCGAGGGTTGAGAGCCACAAGGTCGTAATTACACGGGCAAAAATCCCAAGATCAAGGGGTTTCAGACCTGATGGTGCTCAAGGTGAATAATTTATTACACAGGTGTGTCAAGATCATTCATCTGGAAAGATCCAATAGGTCTTAAAATCTTTTGATCTAGGGATTGTCGCCCGTGCAAATATGACCTTGTGGGCTCTAAACCCCCGATATTTACCTGACCAATAGCAGTAACACTTTGTACGATAATACATTGTAATACGTTTTCATTAATACCAAAGTACATCGTAGGTAATTGATTTTCAGTTTGGTCTTACAGATAAATTGGATGCTAGTGATTGATGATTAAGATCATCATTAATAATCACTGAAACTTAAGAAACCCATATATAAGTATATATTAGAAGTTTAGTGACGGACAAGCTAGAATTCAAAGAACCAGCCTAGATTCCACTTATATTTTAAAAACTTATGGAAGTGCTCTAATTAAAGCTTTAAAAATTTACCGAAATACGAAAAAGGAAAATACTCTACACAAAAATGACTCACACTGCCATGAGAGAAAATTAATTTACAATATACCGTTTTGTGATGGTGGAGTTACTAAACCCTTAATTTGTACCTCAGATGGATTTCCAAGATAAAATATCGAGCAAAGCTCCCAAAGATAAAAGAGAAACGATTCTCCTGAGGAAAAAAAAGGTTGGTGAAGAATTGCAATTTTCTCAAATATTCCACAAAATCACGGAAATACTGGTAAGTTATATTACTATAAACACGTTCTATCGATTCATGTAAAATATGTAGGTAAAAAGTAGCGGGAAGAATCTAGGCTAATCCCTTTAGCTTAGATATACTATACTATATATTAGTTGAATGTGAATAAAATATTTTGTTTTGTTAGTGAAATCAACCATTCTGAGTAAAAGATACACTCACTTTTATTATTAGTTATTTTTCAAGGTGAGTAAACTTTTACATTGCGGGAAATTTATGATGCATTTCTATCAAAATTAACAAACTGATATTTTACAGATATGCTGTTATACTATCGGTTTAATAGTACTACTACGGTACAAATATGTTTTTGATTAACAGTATGAAACCTCCTTGATAGTAAAACTCACCGAAGCTTCTTATTTTTCAGTCGGATATTAATCATTTTGCTGGAAACTGACTTACTGGAAAACTTTGTTTTACTAGGCTTAAAAACTAGTTTTCTAGAAAACTGTGGCATCATTGCACTACAACTAGCTTATTAAAATATATGAAAAAAAAATACAAGTCAACAACCGGGAATGGAACCAGGGCCCTCTTTTAAATTACGGATCTTCATAATACTCTCATATTCCATGAATCTGTCTCTTCTGGTGAGACAAGCGGGTAGTTTAGGATACAATTTCTAAAAATATATGAAA
>JXSR01S035840.1:15740-26265 GCA_000969725.1 Ophiothrix spiculata
CTTTAAAATGACACCTTACTTGTTGAAATTGATCAAGGCAATCAAATCTGCTGAAATTCTTATTATTTTCTTTATTTTTGGCTGAAATTTTCATCAGTTTCTCGAAAAGTGTTCTATCGCGAAGTCCCCCTTTTCGGGGTGAGTCATCACATATGGTTTGTGCTTGAAAGATTCGCACAATCTGCCTATTATAGTTTACATGTATCAAGCTTGTTTCATAACTATTACTGAGGTACCATAATTCAGTTAAATGCACAACAACAAAATGGGGAGGGGCAAGTACAGATTAATTTCTTAGCATCAACTCACCTTATCATCTTTAGCCTGTGCCTCTGCTTGATGCCTCTGCAGCGCCAGAAAAGCCTGATCTCTTTCTTGTTGAAACCTCTGTGCCTGTCTCTGCATCGCCTCGGTCTCTCGCAGCATCCTCTGTAACTCCCCTTGACTACCAACATCCTTCTCCTGTACCAGAGTTGTTAAAGTGGCATTCTTCTCCTTCAAGGCCCCGATTTCAAACTCTTTCTCTTGCACTTGGATGACTAGCTGATTACTCATATCTTGCAGTGATCTGTTCTCACCGTCCTTGTTGTGAACGGCATGTTGCAGAGTCTGATTTTCGGTTTTCAAGGTGTGTACTTCTTGCTTGTAACCTTCTAATTGCACGTTCATATTATGATTGGAATGTTTAAGTGTTTGAATCTCAACTTCTTGACCTCTGACTTTATTAGTAAGTTCTTTGACCTCTTGACCTCTTAGCTGTAAGGTCGCATCCCTTTTTAGCAAGTTCTGATTCTGTATATCGATTTCTTGTTTTAGTGAAGCCGCATCAATATGAGTCCTTTCTAATTCACTATTTCGTTGTTTTATACAAGTTTCAATTTCAGTAATGACATTATTTTGGTGTTCAATAGTCTCTTTCAAAGTTTCAATCTGTTTATCTTTGGCTTCAATAACAGATGGATCTATACCAGTGGACACAGGAGGTGGGGCATGATGCAATGGAGCATTCTGTACTTGAACAACTTCTTCCACCACCTGGCCTGATGATGCAAGAGGTGCAGAATTCTGCACCATAGGTTTCATTTCTTGCCCATCAGCAGCTTGATCAAGACTCATCAATGTCATGGTCTGCAACTGCTGTTTCAACTCTAAAATCTCTGCATCTTTGTCTTCGATCACTTTCAAATGCAAATCATCTTCTTGATTTTGCTTCTGATGATTTTCAGTCACTGAATTTTCCAATTCTTCATTCCGTCTTTCCAATTCAACTAAGCTAGTACTCATATGCACAAGTTGGCCTTCTAACATGGCCGTAGACTCATTCCTTTCATCAAGCTCACTCTGTAACTTCTCCAGCAAATCATCTTTCTCTTTTGCCTTAACATCCCAAGCTCCCATCTCCTTTTCTTTCTCATCTAAATCTGCATACACAAAGTTGTACTTTTCCTGCAGCTCTGCATGTTTCTGATTTTCAGCACTTATCACCCCTGCCAACCTTTGCACTTCTTCGTAATAAGTCAAACTTTCATGATGTTTTTGATGGATGCTCACAACCAGCTGGTCGCGTTCTTCCTTCAGGACTTTGTTATCTTTCTGCAGTTGTTCATTATCCTGCAAGATCTTTGAGATCTGAGTACTGTCGTTGGAAGCAGCACTTTGCTGCAACACTTGTAGAAGACTCTCATTCTTCAGCTTCAAGGCTTCTAACTCCAAATCCTTGTCCTGTATAATCCTGGACAATTTAGTCAATGCCTCCTTCTGCATATCCTTTCTCGGCTCATGCATTGACTGTTGTATATCGCGATTATCTGCCAAGGCTTTCTCTAGAGCTGACTTTTCAGCAGCGACAGTCTTGACTAAACGATGGACTTCATTTTTCAAATTACTACATTCTCGTGTCTTGTCATTCAACACAGTCATCATTTGATTACGTTCAGAGTTGTAAGTCCTGACTTGCATTTGAAGCTTATGCAAATCAACCAAACTGGAATTCCCGTATGAAGATTGCGATTTATCATCCAACAAATTCATAATGGATTGCTTTTCGTCTTTCAAAAATACAATTTCACGGTCTCGCTCTTGCACCATTTTCTCAAATTGTTTTTCTGTATCACTCATGGCAGGATGCATGTTGGGATTCCCGACATGAAGAGGGGAACTCTGGGTAAGCTCAACATCCCTTGATATCACTGGCGATTCCATGACGGTTCCGTTCGTCTGTATATCTTTCTCCCCAACATGATTATCATATTTTTCTTCATTCACTTTATCCTTCAATTCAGATATAATTTGATCTTTTTCTTTTACCGATTTATTCAATTTATCTTGCAAATCATTTGCTTTTTGTTGATTACTTTCAAACTCCAAATTCAACTGATTCACACATGTCTGAAGATCTTTAATTTCCTCATCTTTACCAATGATCTTCTCCACAAAGCCTTGATTTGTTTTATCCAATTCCTCAGACAGTCTATTCACCTCTACATTCAAATCTGATATTTCCGCATCTTTTTCTGCCACACTAGAATCTGGCAACCTTGTACTCTGCTCCTCAGAAAGCAGTTGTCTCACATTGTCTAAATCATTACTTAATTCAGAGATTTCTTGATCTTTATCCTGCACACTTTGATTCAGTGATGTAAAATCAGTCATACTTTTGGCTAGTTTGGACCGTGATAACTCAAGCTCGTCCGCCTGTTGACTATACTGATCCTTCAAGTCTAACAACGAAGTCTCTTGTTCCTCAATAACTTGATTCAATTTCAAAACTTCTTCATCTTTCTCCTGCATACTCTTCTTAAACTCACCCAACTCTGCTTCCATTTCTGTAATCAATCCCAATGTCTTGGACTCTGCATCTTGCCAATGGTTTCCTGCTTCCTCTAATTCTTTAATCCTGGACAACAAAGATTCCTTGTCATCTTTTAAACCATCTAACTGACTCTCGATGGATTCCAATCTACGCAATTCTTGAAGCTGTTCTTTCAATTTTGTCTTTCCTTCTTCAACAGCTTTAAAGAAGAACGAGTTCTCCTCGGCAAGATTCTTGATATCCGTTTCCTTTTCTTTCACCATCTCAGCAAGCGTTTTGTGATTCTCAAGAGTTGTATTCAAAATTTCCTTTGAATGATCCAAATCTTCTTCCATCGATTCGCATTTCGATTTCAAAAGCCCAATCTCTGCATCCTGCTCATTTTTGACCAAAATCAGCTTCTCGTATTCGTCCTGAATGTGACTAGAATCCAGTTCTCTCGATTCAGACAATTCATGAAGACTATTCTCAAACTGTTGCTTCTGATCGTCCATTGCTTGCTGGCTGTGCTTCAGATTCAAACTCAGATCTTCCTTCTCTACTGACACAGCTTCATAATCCATCTGAAGATCCGCCAGTTCTTTTGTTTTCTGCTCCAAATTATGCATCAGGACTTGTATTTCATCTTCCTTTTCATGTAATTCTTCTTCCTTTCCTTCAACTGATTTAACCATCTCTTGATAACATTTCTCTGCAACATCTTTTGCAGAAACAGCATCATTAACCTCTTCCCGTAATTTGGCGATTGCGTCATCAATTTGATCGTTTTCTTCTGACTTATGCTTTACTTCTTCTGCCTCCTTCTCAAGCGATGCAACTTTGCTTAACAAGTCATCCACTTCATTTTCCAGCTCATTTTTCCTATTATCTAGAACTTTATTTTCTTCAGAAATATTTCCGAGATCTGTTTTTACAAGCAACAATTCTTCCCGTTCTTTACTTCCTTCATCATTGCCGTGATCTAGATTTTCTTGTGAATTTCCTTTCCATTGTTCTAGCTCAGTCTCCAGAGATCCTGTTTTATTTTGAGATTCATTCAGAGCAGATTCGCTTTCTGCAAGTTTTTCTGAAACAAACAAAACATTATTGGTTAATCAGCGCTTGACATAGAATAAAGGTTGTTTTTATGAGGGGTGTTCAGCATATTCTTGGCCTGATGTACAAGGAGATAATCTGTGCAATTTATATTCATATGTTATGTAGGTTAACTCATTTAATAAATATTTGAAAATTTGAAGTAAATATCTGCTTTAGTCTTTTTTTAACACAATTTCAAAACTTGCTTGTAAGAGGTTACAATGAAGCATTAAAAATTAATAAAAAAATCAATATTCTGATGCAAAAAAATCTTATTCATCTTTTCTCTTGACTTTGTTGAAATCTGCAGCCCAATTATTTTCAAACTACTTGAAAGAGTTAACCTTTTTCAAGTCTTGACACCCTTTCTTTGTTGGATTCAATGAGTGTAGCTCCAGGGAGAAAGATTTCAAGTTCAGTGCGTGCCAAGTAAAGTTATGTTGTTTCTTCGGTTTTCAAGGCAAAAAATAAACTCTTAGAAACCTCTAATGGGCAAATTTAGGTGTCTGTAGTGTAAAATACAAGTGAAACCAAATACTTACTTGAAACTTTCCAAATATTCTTCAATTGAGTTGGTCTACATTATAGCATATAGATTAAAAACTGAAAAGCACATCTCCTTATACCTTAGGCCAAGAACACCCCTTGTAGGGTAGCTGTCGCTCTGCCGTAGCGATGTAAGCACAACGTATTCGCATATTGCCGTAATAGTTCATTACAAGAAAAACCTGAATTCAATCCAACTGTTCACCGGCTTGTTGTGCATGCCACAATTCTAACATGCTTGTACATGGTCGATATTGTGCATTTAAAACTTTTGACATAAAGGTTTATCCTGCGACATCCACGCCAGACACTCTGAAACCAGCTAGTCCAATCTGCAGGTTGAATTTATGCTTTGTACCTAAACAATCTCCAATTTCCCTACTTGTTAGGGGAGACACGTAAACTAATCAGCAATGTGGTTCAGATATATGCACTAGTCGGAACAGTCTATTTCTCCACTAATCTTACACATATCGATAATTCGTTTTATTCAAGCATTTGGTTTATTCAAGCAATATGTTCCAGCCAGATGCTCAAAATTTGACTTTACCGTCTTGTTCAGATAACGGCAAGCTGTTGCCGAATTGTTTACGTGTCTCACCTTATTCTCCAATAAATAGCCATTTCACTTACACATAAGCACAAATCTTTTGGTCAGCTTTCAAATTCATGCTAGATTTGACAAAGATACTTTTACCAAATATTGCATCTGTAACATAAATTGAGTTCATATTTGCTCTAATTTCAGATACATGACAAAGACCCATTCCAGAAAGCCCATTAACCCTCTCCAGTCGGACCACTTTTTCCGCTCCAGGCTGATGGCATTTAACTGACTTGCAAATTAAATTTATCTTTAGAAATATTCTACATAATTCAATGAAACATCAGCACAATAGACCTTTATGAACTGTATACATTGCCTGTGATATAGTGTTTTGGAAAGTAAGAGGTAGTGAAAATAGTTATACTTGAGTGTTAGTTAGGGCGTACCCATACGCCCTATGCCTGAGCTGGCAGTAATTTAAGGCGTACCCCATACGCTCTACGACAGGAAAAGGTTAATATACAGCCATGTTTTGTGTTTAAAATACCCTGGAAAAAAGAAAACTTTATCAACCCAAACTATTTTGGGAAACTGCTATGGTCACAAACTCACCTTTGAGGCTTTCGACCATCTTTGATAAACTGTCTTTTGATGATAGTACTTGGTTGATGGCTTCCGTATGTTGATTGTCTAACTCTTGTATTTCTTCTTCAAGTTGAGATTTATCCCGACTCACATCAAGAAGACAAGCCTCTTTGTCTTCAAGTTGGTTCCTGGATTGTGATGTCAAAATTAATAAATGATAAAGGTTAAATGTAGTCTTTTACTGTGTTAACTTATTACAGGTTCTGTATCTTGAAATGACTCAATGCTATATATGACCTATTTTGAAGAATTATGAGATAATTTTAGCAATAACATGATTGCAGGTTGCACTTTCTGAATGGTTTCCTGCACTAAGCTGTTATCATTATTGACAAATTCAATTTTATGCAAATTGCACCTCATTGATTGGCCATTACTAAATGGCTTCCACTAAAGGCAATCCAAATTGTTGCATGATCGGCATGAATTCCATTCATTTGAATTCATGCATACAATACCAATAGTGGTTTCAATAATATTACCTAATTAATCTGTAAATCAAACATAAAACATCCAACTATAGTTATTCAAACACCTAGTAGGAGTTCAAGCACTCCTTGGTATGGGAGACTCTTTCGATAAATGAGATGGCTAATCAGATTCACCTATAATTTCCTGATTTTGATATGTTCACATTTAAAAGATCTGACAAGTTGATACTATGTCAATATTATTACCAGACAATATTCTGTTTGCCATAACTTGTAGTTGCCCATTTGTACAATTATTGACCTGTAGTTTCAACATAGTCCGGACTTTGATTTGCACAACCCTAACACTTACTAGAAATAAGCTTGAACTATCCTTGTAACTTTATACCTACATTTTTTGCTGGGAAAAAATGAGTCAGAAGTACAAGTGGTTGAGAATGTTATTAAAATTTTACCTACTATAGCCAGCGATGAATATACATCGCATATCTTCACAATAGTGATTACAAACAGGGGGAAAGCCAGGGAATCCCTGAATCATGGTGAAAATAAACAGCGCCAATTGCATAATATTGTATACTGCAAATGGCATGACATAGCGAGTGGGATAATAATAACCGGGTTTTTGTATAGCTATTTTTCATTTAAATCAAACCGCTCATGATTCGCTGCAGCTAGATCGTCACAATCATTTCACTTCATTTAATGGCAGCCTTTTTCAGGCGCACATCCTATCGGTACTTACACTGTAATATTTACCCTTTGCAGCTTCCGATATCCTGGGTGGGGGCAGACTATGATGGACAAAGCATCAAGTCTCACAAATTTCAAGTTGATCTCTCAAGGCTATAGCAGAAAAATGCATCATTACAACACTGCCTAACTATAATCCCACATTTCTCCAACACAACTCACCTGTAGGACTCCACTTCCACACTCAAGTTGTTGATGGATTCTTCCTTTTCTTGTAGCTGTGTCCTGTAGGATTCCACTTCCTGGCTGAGATTACTGATGGAGTCCTGCTTCTCTGCCAATCTCATCTTGAGTTGATCCTTATCGTCGGAGAGGGTTTGTAGTTTGGCGACTTGTTCCTTGTGAGTTGCTTCTAGTTTATGAATTTTTGCCTCCAAAGAATCCTATACAAATAATAAATAGTAAATATAATAAGAGCAAGTTAATATGTGACATGTTCAAGAGGAATGGGTTGGTTGGAAATATCATCAATTTTGAGGTAGACAGCAATATAGGTCTCTTTGTTTTTTATTACTTCTACATTTACAAGAATTGTGTATCACTGGAATTAGATGACCAATAATTTGACATGGTTGGATTAAAAACTCCTAAACAAATTGTTTGATTGGCGTAATATAGGGAAAAATAGGGTAAGAAGGTATATAGCTATAGGTAGGCTTTTTTTTTTATTTCCAGCCCAAAACACCACGTTTTAGGCTACAGTACAGTATAGGTGCTTTTTTTTATTAATTTTTGAAAGAGCAACAAATTCACAAAATTTGGGTGCATTTTCCCGACCCTTGTTTTTATTTGACCAGAAAATATCCGGGTTACACCAATTAAGCAACATTTTTAAAGCCTGAGTAAGTGCAAGGAAGTTGTAATGAATAAATTAAAAATTGATGACATATGGTACATTTACCTCAATTATGTCACAGCATAATTATGTGCTGGTTCAGAATATTATATTAATCATGGCAACCAGAATTTACTAACTTGAGCAACCAACGTTGCGAGCGAAACCATCGCCCTTCAGCTGGGTTGTGATGTAGACCTTGTTTCTAGATAGAATTGACGTCATCAGATGTTTGAGATGACGTCATTTTGCGAGGATGTGTCTTTATTGTTCGGTCCAAGGCGTCCCATAATTATGTGCTATTCAAATATGATCTGCTGCCTAATATTATCTAAAGGTAAGATTCCAAAACACTTGACTATGAATGTTCTTTGCTACTGGTGAAAACCTCAAACAAGCAATTTTACTGCTAATCGTACAAATTTTTTCCTGCAAACTAATAAATAAAATAAATAAATTGCAGGTGATTTCTAGTTCACTACGCGGCTCCCCTGACTTGTAATTCCATGCGGCCTCAGCACACTTTACAGAGCAGTTCTAATCATTGGGTTAAATCACTACCTGCATGGACTCCCTGGGGCCAAAGGGCTTATATACTGCGGCCTACACAATGGCGTAACCCTAGCTTGAGCAATTCACACCCTCATAGAATATACAGTTTTCACACACTCAGCTCCATCTGGACTTGAACGCGGAACGGTCAATATCTTATGTTTAACAGTCCGAGAACTAACCGACTGAGCTGGCGAGAACTATATAAGCCACTTGTGACATAATCAATGGAAACCAGTTGATCAATTCTAGCAACAAATAATCTATTTTATTTTATCTAAGGGTTTACCTTTTCCTTCATAACGACTTGTTTGTCTTCTTCTATAGATTTCTTGGCAGATTCCAGTGTTTCTATTTTCCTATCCATCTCTTTTACGGCAGCATTCAGTTCCTCTGTCTGTTGAATTTCTAATTCCATTAGACCCTGTTTAGGAAAAAGAATGTTATAAAAGAAATGGTTAAATCTACTATCGGTAAACGATTTGTCAGGGTTCCAACTGTGGGTCACAGGGATTTTGTTAAATGTTCAAAACTGTACATAATGACTAAATCTGGATGCAAACGATGATCCAAAACAGTTTTGGAAATCCCAAGTTACAGCATGCAAGGTAAACTTAGGTTTGGCTCTCAAAATCACACATTTGGATTCTAAATGTTAACAAATCATCTATTATAAGATGCACACTAGAATCTCTAAGAGGAAACTGACTATAAAATTCTTTAACTGGTTCAATATTTGCTGCATTGGAGATGGCGAGTTTATCCCAAGATGGTGCATACGGGCATCCTTAAATGAAAAGGCAATTTTACCATAGGATTTACCAATAGACCTTTTCAAAATCCAATCGGAAATATTCGGAACATCGATCACATGGCCGTTTTAACAACCAATCACGTACGAGCTCATTAGCATATATGTTTTTGTAAACAAAATTTCGTATTTTCAGTGCAATAAAAGTGAAAAATAAATAGAACCAGACCCATACATTATTAGATACACTAATTCTGAACAACTTTTGGCTGATGGTACCATATAAGCTCACCGTAATAAAGAGTGAAATTTCCATTTGAAATCGGCTGATTAAGCTTAAGATATCAAGTCACTTCAGGGCAATCACACTAAAAGTGACTCTATAGTGCTAAGGCTAATTACAAGTTCGAATTTGTACGCAACCAGTTAATGAGGACGTCGGCAATTGCCAGAAAGTGTAAAATCAGCTTCCGAAATTCTCGGAAAGTTGGTGTTTTGAAAAGGTCTATTGCAAGACTTAACATTAAATTTAACTTTAACATTTAAGTTAACTTGAACACATTTGCTCGAGCCCATCCCCATCTATGGGTGTATATCTGAAAATCACTAACCTTTTCAGCAGTCAGACTTTGCAACGCACTGTCTTTCTCCTTCAACTGTCTTTGACGGTTTCTTTTACCATCTCCAACCAGACCGCACTAACTGAAAGACATTTGCTCAAACCCCTCCCTGCCGATGAGTCTTTATCTTGATACATCACTCACCTTTTCAGCAGTAAGACTTTGCAATAACTGGTCCTCTCATTCTAACCAAGACGTCTTCCAGAGCTTCTTTAACCATCTTTCAATCTGACCTAACTCAAACACGTTTGCTCAAGCTCCCCTATCTATGAATCATACATCACTCACCTTTTCAGCAGTAAGACTTTGCAAGGCCCCATCTTTCTCCTTCAACTGATCTCTCATTCTAACCATAAATTCTTTGAGAGTTTCTTTTACCATCTCCCATCAGACTGCACTTTCTGAAACACATTTGCTCAAGCCCCTCCCTGCCCATGACTTTTTATCCTGATATATTGTACATCACCAGGCATGGAAATGATTTTTCATGAAAATATCTGAATTTGACAAATAAACCACTGAAATAGTCAAAAAAATCAAGCCCCAAATTACCTGAATTTGGACGATATAAATATCTAAAATATCTGAAATCAGAATTCAGATAATTATCTGAAGATTCTCATGCCTGCATCACTCATCACCTTTTCAGCAGTAAGACTTTGCAAGGCCCTGTCTTTTGCCTTCAATTGATCTCTCATTCTAACCACAACTTCTTCAAGAGTTTCTTTTTCAATCTCCCATCACACGGCACACTAATTAAAACACATTTGCTCGAGCCCCTCCCCATCTATGAGTCTTTATCTCAATATCTTGTGTATGCTCACTCACCTTTTCAGCAGTCAGACTTTGCAAGGCCCCGTCTTTCTCCTTCAATTGATCTCTCATTCTAACCACAACTTCTTCAAGAGTTTCTTTTTCAATCTCCCATCAGACGGCACACTAACTGAAACACATTT